>VMDO01022440.1:0-16298 GCA_007922755.1 Pedetes capensis | reverse complement strand
TGCGCCATAAAATTCTGAATGTCAAAATATTTGATTCACTTTCTTATATCTTCCATTGGAATACGACTATAACATAAGAATCTCTTTGCCATTATTTCTCTTCACTTCTGCCTTTCCTACTTATGTATGTATTTATTCTGAGAACAAGTACCATAATTGGTACTGAAAGAATTAATGCTATGAAAACTCTGAGTTTTTTTTTAAGATTTGTGCTTTCCACAGTTAAATGACATGTCAACTCTGAATGCACTTAATTAACCTCTGCTGAATGATAATATGGATATATAGAGAGAATTGAATGATTAGATGAGCCATGACACAGTTAAATCTTTTTTGCAACCTCTCTGGTAAATACTTATGACATTGCATTGAATATATATTTGTCATTTTTTATAGGAAAAGTGATGGGAAGATTAACTTGAAGCATCATGGAAAATGCTGAATTAGATCCAGTGGTTTGTGCTGGTTTGCCTATTCTCTCATCCTTCTTTTTTCACTTCTGCTTTTACATTTATCTGGAAAAAATCCTCAAATTTATAAAGACACTTTCTGCTCTGTCTGGGACTTGGAGAGATTTATGTATGTCTATTTCCTCAATTTGCTTTTCAATAAAATAAATGCTGCAGAAGAATTGATTTTATTTCTACTTTGAGATCAAGAAAGAGGAAATATTTAACATGGAATGACTGACCTAACATCAATTTGGTAAAAAGACTTCTGTTCCTGATATAGGTCCTCCCAATCACTGTGAAATTAGGGGAAAATTCCTTTCCTTCCTATTCTTGGAATCACTGTGAAGATAATGGAGGATTTAGGCAACATGACCATATGTTATTCTTAAAATTATTTTAAAATATCTATTATTTTGGAGCTATATCACATAATGTTGATTCTTCCTAATTTCAAAAAAGTATGTTTCATAAAATCAAAACATTTGTCCTCTGTGGAGCATAGTTTTGTTTTTGTTTTTTTCCTGTCTCTAGAATAATTGTTGTTTTTGTTAGGTGCCATGGAGTCAGTATCTGACTCCTAGCGACCCTGCGTACAACAGGTGAAACACTATTGTCAGTGCTTCCTGCTGTTCACAGGGATCTCAATGGCAGATTGATTTTTGGGAGTGGGTTGCCAGGTCCGTGTCCCAAGCCTACAGCACCTGGTGTTCCCAGGTGGTCTCCCATCCAAGTACTAACCAGGTCTGACCCTGCTTAGCTTCTGAGATCTAATGGGATCGGGTGCCACAGGGCTACAGCTGCAGGCCTCTGGAATAATAGATATATACTATATAGTATCTAAAGTCATATGGCATTTCGTTTTCCAGCAATAGCATAGGCTCTTCCATGTAGAAATGAGTAAATAAATTTTTAACATGTAGTATTCCTTAAATGGTGGCTATTCAATAAATAGTGAATAGATACAAAGCCTCTGAAAGAACATGAGTTTGAAGAATATAGTAAACTTTTAGCTTCATTGTGGAATGCATAAAACATAGGGATCCTGAGACTCAGAGTCACTTTAGTTACTTGCCAAAGAAAATAGCTCCAGTTAGGAGAAAATTGAAGGCTAAAACTGTCCTTTTTATAGACAAGTCAATCTCCATTAATTGGTTCCATTTAATGAAAATCCACAAATTGCAAGTATAAATTCTCATGCCAAACAATCCACATGGAAGTTTTGGAAACTTCCTTTAACTAACTTCATACAGTAGAACATATTTTTAAAAAAAAATCTTTAGAGGAAATTTTACACATCTGTACATATATTTTCAATGTAATAACCATCACTCTGCCAGCAAACATTCATTGGGTGCCCTCTCTGTGGTAGACTCTATTGTAGGTATTTGGGATGCAGCTGTGTATAAGGGTGAGCAGGACCAATAATTCTGCAATAAGTAATTAAGTTTACATTTCAGCAGGGTGAAATTAATAACAGCAATTACATATAAAATAAGTAAATGTTCTAGTAGGGTAGAACATGATAAAAATTATAAGAACTATATTAACTGCAATGCATCAATATGAGTGAACAATGTTTAGAGAGGGTTGATAGCCAATTGCATTGCTGTATCAGGTGGTTAGAATAGTTCTTCCTGGGAAGACCTGGAAATGAGAGAATTACCTAAGCAAATATCTTGGAGAAGAGCAAAGGAAAAAGTTAGATCACAATCCTTAAGGCTGAAGCATGCCTGATTTGTTTGAAGTTCAACAAGGACGCATTATTAGCTGAAGAGGAGTGAATGAGGAGACAAAGAATAGATGATAAGGTAGAGAGGAATGAGCCCAAATCATGAAAAGATTGGTCAGTAGTATTAATAGTTTGGCCCTTACCCTTCTATATAAGATGTGTTTCTAACTATAAATATTAAGATCATATTTTCATTTAAAAACCTCAAATATATTTGATGGACATAGATGTCACCTTTTATGAATATAATCAAAGAGGACCTAGCCAGACTTGAGGATGCCGCAAAGAACTAGATAAGGATCTAGGGAATAAGTTGGTAAGCTAAAACACTAGTTTATGATATGGAAAATATATGTGCATATACTTAGGTGCTTAAAAATTATTCCCCTTAAGGGATAAAATGACTATATCATGTATAATTTCAGTACAACAATAAGAGTAGGCTTTCAAGTCAAATGGTCCTCAATGTGAATCATGACTCTAATATAAGCTGAGTAACTCTGGACAAGTCATTTTGACTTCTTTGTATCATTATGTCTTCATCTGAAAAATGGAAAGAAGATTAAGAAAATGATGGATATAAATCACTTAGTCTCTGAGCTAAAAAAACAAGTAGCTGTTATTATTATGTTCTGTCAGCAGTTTCAGCATTACACTATCTATAGAGAAATTCATACATATGTATACACACATACATGTATGCATACACAGTTTTAAAAATCTATCTTATTTGGTTTACCATTTTTGGAACACTTCAGCTCAACTTTTTTCCCTTATCCTCTGTGTCCTCAGACTAATTTCTCTGCCCGTTAAGGGAAAAAAGCCATTTTCTCTAGTTAGTACGTTTGTTTTGTTTTGTTTTGTTTTTCTCTGTGAAATGATTTAGCTTTTCTAATGCAAACATGCTAGGGTTTCACTCAGTTGGTAGAGTGCTACTCTGAGCTCTATGAGGCCCTGGGTTCAAACCCCACCACCACAAAAATGGGAGAATGACCTGGCATTGCACTCCTGAAACAATCCTGAAACAATTGAAAAGCCATTGAAAACCCTATGAATAGCAGAGAAGCACTGACATAGTGCTGGGCATAGCACAATATTAGATAGTGTTTCATTCTGTTATATATAGGGTTACAATGAGTTGGACCCAACTCCACAACACCTAGCAAACAATAACAATGTAAACATGCCAAATATTAGGTGTAGTGTGATAACAAAATCATGGTGCATCTATGAAAATACTGCTTCTTGGTAGAGCTGACATCTCTCCTATTAGAATCCTCCCCTCCAGCCAGGCCAGATTTCTGTCTGCTGTTCTCTCTTTCACCATTGACATATTCTACATCTCATGTCATCTTATGCTGCCTACTTCTCTCATTCAAATCTCTTATCTGCATCTTAATTCTACTTTTTGTGTATGTGTGTGTGTGTAGTACTGGGGGTTGAACCCAGGGCCTCACACTTGCATGCTTTGCAAGTGCTCAGCCACTGAGCTGCACCCTCAGCCCATTTTTTACTTTTTGAGACAGGGTTTCACTAAATTATGCAGACTGCCTCAGTCTCAAACTTGTGATCCTCCTGCTTCTGCCTCCCAATTTGTTGGAATTACAGTGATGCACCACTGCTCCTGGCTAATTCTACTATTTATTTCAGGGCTTATTTCATAGGACTACCCTAAAAGTTGTCAAAATACAATTTCCTATTTAGTTCTAAGCTATGTTTGGGGATGAACAGAAAGCATATAAAAATGAATCACAGATGGTGAGAAATCTTGTATTTCTTAGACAGAAGAGGAAATTCACATACAAAATATCAACAATCAAAATAGAGGATTTAGGTTACTTTGTCAATTTTTATGCCTTTTATGTTAAGACTATAAATATTTGGTGAAGTCTTACTTTTGATATGCATGGCGAAGTTTTAGAGGGAAGAGTAGTGATTCATGTAATGTACTTTAAATCACAACAAAGATGGATTAATGAACATATATGTGGCAATGTATAAGTGGAATCTTTTTAAAAAGTCAAATAAATAGAAATAGAAAAAAGAATGGTGGTTTAAAAGGATCAAAGACTCAAGGAAATGGGGACAAGTAGGTCAAAGAGTACAAATCTGCAGTTATGTGGGGAGAATAAGTCACAGGGATCTAATTTCCACCATGAGGACTATAGTTAATAATTTTGAATTAAAATTGAAAATTTACTAAGGGGATGGATTTTAAGTGCTCTTACACGCTCAGGTCACTATAGAAGATGGTTGATATGTAATCTGACTGGTAATCATTTCACTGTCTGCAGTCATACTCCCTGGCATCCTAACCTGTCAGATTTCAGAAGCTAAGCAGTGTTGGGTCTGGTTAGCCTTGCATGGGAGACGACCTGGGAATATCAGTTGCTGTAGACTTGGGAAAAGGACTTGACAGCCCAACCTCAAAAACAATCAGCCATTGAAAACCATATGCATAGCAGAGAAGCACTGACAATAGTGCCTGACATGGCACAGTGTCGAATAGTGTTTCATCTGTTGTACATAGGGTCCATATGAGTCAGACCTGACTCAATGGCACCTAACAATAACAATCATTTCACTATGTATGTGTATATCAAACCATATTTTGTACCTTAAATATATACAATAAAAGTATATTTTAAAACAGTAACTAAATATATAAACTAAATAAATATAAACTAAATATATACTAAATATAATATAATATAATATAACTAAATATAAACTAAATATATAAACTAAATAAATATAAATAAAATATTGGTGCAATCTAGCCTTATAGGTATTTACCATAAAATTATTTTAATATTGCTATGTTGTTTTTGTTGTTGTTGTTAGGTGCCATTAAGTCAGGTCCAACTCATAGGGTTTTCAATGATTGATTCTTTCGGGATTGTTTTGGGAGTGGCCTCCCATTTTTCCAGTGCTGGCGATTAAACCCTGGTCCTCAGAAAGTGTGGAACAACATTCTAACAACAGAGCTAAAACCCAGCCCCCTAAGATTTGAAAATTTTTGGAAAAATATTTCTGAAAGTAGAAAACCACAAACATCCTTACATACAGATTTTGACAGCAGAATCAGATATGCCAATCTATTCTGCCAACAGGTTCCTCATAATTGTGATACCAAGACAAAACATATTGTTTCAAGTATGACTTGTACTCCTCACTCCAAAGCATAAAAGGTAATTTATTTGATCTGACCACCCATATCTATCACAATATCTTTCACAACAGGAATATAGTTAAGATACGATCATGCCAAACTTGCAATCATTAACTGTCCTCAAGCATTTTTACTCCTTCACTCCATTTGTTGTCAAGTCACATCTTCCTCAGCTTTTTCCCTCTACTTGGCTTTTTGAAGGTAAATTCATAAAAAATGATTTGATATGTCAATGAGTAGACTTGAGTGAAGGGGTTTGCAGGGTCCTGTCTACTCATGACAATATAAAGGTTTCATAAAGTGAAACACACACACACACACACACACACACACACACACACACACACAAAGTATAATATGAGAAAAAAGCCAGAGAAAATAGGTACTAACATCTAACATACTGACTGAAATACTTTTATCACATGTGATGTTAACTAATCTATTAGTTAAGGAGAATCTCTTATCCTTGAACCATATACAACATAATCATAGCAGTTTGAATGATTTGGATGTAAGTGTTGCATTGGAGGAAGTGGACTTACATATTTTGGGACCTAAGAAATTGTTGTTAGGTGCCATCGAGTCCTGTCAGACTCATATCGACCTTTACAGGGTTTTCAATGGCTGATTGTTTCAGGATTGCCGTAGGAGTGGGTTGCCACATCATTCTCCCGTTTTGTAGGTGTTATGTTAATAATGTGATGGAGCTGCAGTTGTAGCCTGAAAAGGCCTGAGTTTGAATGTGCTGACTCTCAACTAAGCATCGCATGAATTGCTTTCTTGTTCCTCTCTGACCTGTTTTGTCTCTCATGCTAGCACTTTGAACTTCCAGAATATTGGTTCACTTCATTTCTTCTGTTTGAGTTACGGAAAAATAAGCAAAACTGATTTCCTAGCATTAGACCTAATAACAGGAGAGTTATTATACTTGCATGGCCCAGTTTAGCTAACTGCTGTTACACTGTGGAGTTGGTAAGATGCATATACAGTTGTTGTTGTTAGGTGCCATTGAGTTGTATTCGACTCATAGCGACCCTCATAGGGTTTTCAATGGCTGACTGTTTCGGGATTGCCTTGGGAGTGGATTGCCAGGCCCTTCTCCCATTTTTGCAGTGCTGGGAATTGAACTCTGGGCCTCAGAGACTGCAGCACAGCGCTCTACTAACTGAGCTAAATCCCAGCCCAAGATGCATATACTAAAGAAATGCAAATGATAGAACACAATTGGGCAGCCCCACCTCAGGTATTATTATTGGCTTAATGATAATAAGTGTTCTAATCAATGGATGGAGCCTTTCTTCCAATGTATTTATGTCTTCTTTAGTCTTAAACTGCAATTATTTTTTGCTGGATTTTCTCATATTCAGTTAAATTTATTTCCAAGTATTCTTACCTTTTTAGTGCTATTATAAATAGATTTATTTTCTACATTTCCTTTTCAGATTATTTGTTGCTAATGTAAAGACATACAACTGATTTTGTATGTTTATTTTATATCTTACAGATTTGTCTGCCTCTTTTACTAGATATGCAGTATTTTGTCAAATTTTTAGGGTTTTACACTTAGGATCATGTCCTCTTAATGAGGGTGTGGGGACCCATGAGAGAGGGAAGAAGATGGGAAAGGTAGGAGAGCAAGTAGGAACATCAGAGAGGGGTAAAGGGAGTATTTTGTTGGAAACTAGTTAAACATACTGTTATGTATGGTTGTGAAGTATGGTAAAGCTAGAAAAATCAGATGTATACGAAGTACGAATTGGTGTAAAGCTTCTGGCTTTGTGACTTTGGAAATGATGAGAAATGTGATCACCTACAAACTAAATGTACCATTAAGACAAAAAACACTACATCAGCAAAGACAAAATGGATAAACTATGGGCTAAGTCCAGTCTATGCATCTCCACTGCTTTAGAAAATCAGCCTTCACCATAAGCATGTTCTCTTATGAAAAATATCAGAAAATCCTCAAGAGAAATCTTAAAAACATTGCAGGAAACATAGTTTGACAACTAATTTATTTAAAAAATACAAGTGTGGTGAAAATTTTATCTAAAAATATGTGAAAAGATGAGATATGAATATGAAATATATAAAAGTCAGGGGTGGGTTGACATTCAGGAATAAAGACATGGCACAAGGGTAAATGCAGAAAACCTAGTAATGAGAAGTAATGGAAATAACACAAAGCTCAAGTCAGAGAAATAATGGCGATTGCTTGAATTATTTTATGTTTCCTATAAGTAGTTTGACTTAATAAACACAGTTCTTCTTAGGTTTTCATAGGAGAACTGTTTGTTCACCCAATAAAATCTAGCTCATTTTGCTGCAATAAACTTTTTGGATGTGCAATGCTTTGGAAAGTTTTATAGACTTAAGCAGACATCATTAAATACATTCTTACTGAGTATAAAGTGCATTGAGCCCCTCCTATAAGTGTCATAACTAATTATAGGTTAATTTCTGGAACTTAGCAAAAACCTTCACACTCTTTTATATGAGTGAAACTGCAAGATCTCATGAACGCATTACTATGGATGAATTCCTTCCCACCCCTTTAAGAACACTAGCTTTTTGTTCCTAAAATTCTGCAATATGGGAAGAGACTTGCTTCTACTTGCTAATAAGCAATGTACATGACTTGTTTTGTAGGAAACTGTTACATCATGCTGCTTAGAGGAGAAATATGACATTGTAGAAACACAGAATGACAGAAATATGAAGTCTAGTAGGCAAGAAAAACAAAAAAAAGTGGTAAAAGAGAATACTTATTCTTTTTAATGGAATTCTTTATTTGATATTCTAGTTCAAATACATGTCCTTCACATAAGATGATGTCAGGTAACCTTTGTCTTCACTAGTTTTCATGGCTGATTATATTTTTGGAAGTGGGCTGCCAGGTCCTCCTCTCAATAAAGTCTCTATAAATACTTTAAAGTAAAATTCATATGACTATAAGGAAATATACTTCTAAAAATTATAGTTATAAAAGACATATTTTTCAGTTCTGGGGAGACATTCCTAAAATGTGCTCAATTACTTGACACTGAGTTCTATGAAGTTCTAACTTTTTAAAAATCTCAGGTTTATTTCCTTAATTATTAATTTTATTTAAGAAAAACAAACTTACTCTTTTTAACATGTTAAATATATTAGTGGGGTTTAGTGTGGTATTTCAACACATACAGACAGCATACACTGATCAAATTGGGGCAATTAGCATTTTCCTCTCTTTGTTATTTCTTTGTGTTTGGAGTCTTCATGCTTCTGTCTTCTAGATCTTAATAAAATATCTTAAAGCACTTCTAAATTTATACTAAAATTGAATATGAATGGTAGAGTTCACACACACACACACACACACACACACACACACATACATTTTTCCAAATTTACTCATCCTGTCCCACCACATGTCCACTATCCGTGTCCATTTGTTACATTAGGTAAATTAATGTTGACACATCACTGTCAACCAAAATCTATTGTTTACAATAGAGTTAACTGTTCGTACTCTACTTTCTCTGGGTTTTGACAAATGCTTAAGCATGTCTATTTGTGAATTGTCATCGCGTTAGCAGAAAAACCAACTAAACAACTTATGAAGAAAAAGGTTTTTTTGGAACTTCACAGTTAAAGGATCAGTCCATAATGGCAGCAGGACAGGCACAGTGGTAGTGGCAGTGGAGTTAGAGTCTGTGGCAGACATTATCACAGCATTACAGGGCAGGAGGCGGAGAGCTTCCCAGGTCATGGGCCCTGGTAAAAACTTTGAAAGGCCTGCCTCCAGTGATTCATTTCTGCCAAACTAGATCCTATCTCCTAGGGTTCCATTACCCTCTGGCTCAGTGCCACCAGCTGGGGACTCAATGTTAAAGCACATAACCTTTAAGGGGTATTTTATATTCAAATGAAGACAGCATGTATCCACCCTTCCAGTATCACACAAAATAGTTTCACTACCCCCCAAATCCTCTGTACTTCCCTTACTCTCTCTCTCTCTCTCTCTCTCTCTCTCTCTCTGAATTCCTGGCAACAACTGATGGTTTTTATGTCTTCACTTTTTCCAGGCATCCTGTATTTGGAACCATACAGCATGCATCCTCTTCAGGTTGACTTCTTTCACTTAGCAACATGGAGTTAAGTTTCTTCCATGTATTTTTGTGACTGTTCCACATCCTGCTCAGCACTCACTCCTATCACCCTTTTTTGGTCATATATAACAAATCTTTAAAACAATTCTTAATTAATTAATTAATTAAAAATAAGAAAAGAAAGAGCAGAAATTAAACTACTTCAAAGTAATTTTGACTACATTGAAGGACCAACATGAAAAATATCTATAGAAAAACTAAAATATCCTGTGTCTAACAAAGTAAAATTCATAATGTCTGGTATCCCAAAAAAGCAGATAAATGTAATCCCTAACCTGAAAAATATCAGTTGTATAGACAGATGAGGAAATACACAAATTATACAATTGATAGACAAGGTTATTAAATCAATTATCTTTTTTTTTTCAGTGCTTGGGATCAAATCCAGAGCCTTGTACATGCTAGGCAAGTGCTCTACCACTGAGGTACATTGCCAACGCTTTAGATCAGCTATCCAATGCAGTTGAGAAGGTAGAGGAAGGTTAGAGCATGTTAGGCAAATTATAAGGAAGCTATAAAGAAAAGAATCAAAGTGTATTTCTAAAGATGGAAAAAATCACAATTTTTGAGAAGGAAAGGTATACTATATGATATTAATATTAGATTAAATGTTGCAAAAGAAAAGATAGTAAACTTGGAGAGACAGCATTAGAAATAAATAAAATCAAAGCACAGGTTTAAAACTTCCTGAAAACATGAGTAAGTTGTGAGGAAAATTCAGGGAAATTGGAAGAAGAGTAGTGATGAGAAACAATGAAGTACTTGAAAAAATAATAGCTAGAAATTTTTGAAATTTGATAAAATTTATAAACCCATAGATTTAAGGATATTAATAGGCCCCAAGTAAAAGAAACATGAAATAGCTTATAAAACCTTTTACCTTAAGGTTCATCTATGCATGAGTCTAAACATTACTATCATTTCCAAAACTGCACCTTAGCTAGGAAAGTAGCTCAGTGGTAGAGCACTTTTCTAATATGTATGACCCCTTTGGCTGGATCTCCACCACTGGAACAAAACAAAACAAAACAAAAATATGCTCTAAAACTACACCTTAGTTCTTATTTCCTTTTTCTTCTATATTACTACCTATTCTTGGAATAATGGTTAATCCTTTATGTGCCTCAAAACTTTCTACTGGCTCTAGGACCAAGTTCTCTGGGAAGCCTAGTCATGACCACCCTCTTCCTACAATTCCCCACACTACTTCCAAGTGAATGCACTCTCTTCAAGGTTCCCATACTTAAATGTGGATAGGTTTAATCAAATTGTTTTCTTATTCTCTTTCCGGTGACCTCCCCTACCTCATTTTTAAATTCCTGGAATGCAATTAAGTTCATAGAATCCTACCTTCAAGTGTTCAAGAAAATAATAAGGAATGTAGGCTCTATGAATATGTCTTTGTTGTAACTATATTTTCACATGTAATAATACTTTAAATAATCAAAAAAATATTATTTTTGAAGGAAGAACAGAATTTCTATTAGTTCACATTGGCAAAATCAAATGTATGTGTAAGACATTGTTCTGTACGTGCAGACATGAGAGAGAAAAAGATCCATGTGTTTATATATAGCATGTATATGCTGGCATTTTTGCATATGCTTATGTGTACGTACATGTTTATTTGGTTGTGGGAAAATATATAATTTAATAAAAAGGTTAATTTCGGGTATTGAATAGAGTTATGAAGACAATAAATCATTCATCTGATTTGAGATGAGAGTATTTCAAATGGTCAGGGAAGTCTCTACTGAGCAAATAATATTTGAACTCATATTTCTAGAAAAAAGGAACAAGTCGCCCAAGTTCTAGGCCTGGAGTTTTTTGAACAGAAGAACCTGTAATAACTAGAACTAGAACCCTAAAGTAACACATGAAGAACATATCTGAGAAAGAGAAAAAAGCAAAGGTGAATGGTGGGTATGCCCAGTGACTAAAATCAACCAGAGAAACACTCATTAAAATAAAAATGTTAAATAGGAACAATCAGGCATTGACTGCCTAAAAGCAAGTAGTTAAAAGGAATTGCCTATAACTCCTGTTCACCCTCAATCCCTAAAATTTCTAATCCAGTGACCATTGAGGACATGATTTTACTCTGTTTAATAAGTTCTTTGACCTCAAAATCCCTCACATCAGCATTTTTATTTTCCTTCTAGTTGTGACACCAAACCCTATTAATATGATTCACAAATTGTTCAAACTGTCCTCCGTGTACTGCTGCATGAGAGTTTTTGGCCCAAACACTCTGCTGGAGGCAGGTCCAAAATATACAAATTGGAAGGTAATGATTTGATTGCAATTATCATTGTGTGCTGAACAGGGGAATTTCTGGGTGTGTTATTTGTAATACAGTTCGTTCTGCCTAAACATCAATTTTGACCATTGTTCCTGACAGTTTGAGAAAAATCTGAAATAAGCTCCCATGGCTTCTGGTGTCTCTACTCTTTGGAGAAATAAATTACATAATATGGGTGGAGGATGTGGTTGACCGACAAATATATAGGTACTTAGATTCATGCACATGGATTCACTTATAAAAACAGCTTGTGTTCCACAGTGTTGAACTCTAACAACATTTCCTCCAGATATTTCAGACCTCAGTGACATGAAGCCATCAGGTATCCTTCTGTTTTTGGTTAGTGTTGTCTGCTTGTTCCTCTTTTCAGGTGAGTATATATATGAAATGGAATTCTGGACCAGACTGGTCAACGTCAGCGTTATGATGTGATATCATTTTTTGTTTATGGTGGTGAGGGCGATGATAAAGATGGGTAATGATTGTAGCTTCCTATCACAATTTTCATTTAGAAGGAACTTTAATGTACAAATAAGATGTTCTAGTTTTTAATGTAATACTATGGAAGAAATAGTTCTATCCAAATCTCAAAACAATGTCACATCTCATAAGATGAGAAGGCCTGTGCTAGATCACATGGGCCCCAGGTGGCTAATCTAGGAATTCTTAGCCAGATAAGTTCCCCTCTAAGGGCTACAATTAGTCTCATAAGGTTACAAATAAGCTTCATTCTTCAGGGATAAATTTAGGCTGAAATGAGAAATTTTTATCTAAAGTCATCTTTAAGAAATTCTCATCTGGTGAGCTTCAACTGCCAGAATTTTTCTGAGGCATTTTATGGAATCCTGAGTTATTCTTACCCTCTAGGTAAGCAAAGTAAAAAGGGAGAGAGGGGAGGAGAAGAAGAAGAGAATACTAATATAATAATGTAATATAATAGAGGAATAATAATATAATATAGTTCAGCCATTGAAAATCCTATGAATAGCAGACAAGTTCTAGCAATACTGTTTTGCCTGTTGTACATAGGGTTGCTATGTGTTGAACACCAACTTGACAGCACCTAATAACAACAACATAATATAGAAGAAAAAGTCCTTGCCTGGGATTCTAAGATTTGTTTACTAATATCCATTCTAGTACTACCTCTTTTTTATTGGAAATTTTTAATGTACAAGTATTACTACCTTTTTAAGATTGAACAAGTCACTCCCTTTCTCTGGCTGCTATTGAATCACATGTTAATGGCACATGAGAAATTTATGTGTACCAATGCTTCTTTGAATCAAAGGTTATGCTTCTGTATATTTGCTTCAGAGTCTAAGAGATCTAGGTTTGACTCCTCAGACACATGTACTTAGATCAGTCATTTGCCCTAGAGCTCGGTTCCTTTACCTTTAAAAATTGGGTCATTTGCATGACCTAATATATACCTAGAATCTAATACAGTCTTTAGTGTAGAACTCCCTCAGTAGTTGGTAGATAGCATTAGTGGGAATAGTGGTAAACCATATGATTTTGTCTTTAATGACTTAAAAATTATTGTGTATCTTATTATTAGATTAGTACCTTTGTTTATTACTTTTCTTGGCTATCCTTAATCAAAATGCTTTGAGTTTTGGAATATTTTTTATCTTCTTTGTAGTAAATATATACCTCTTTGACAAAGAATATGTCAAGAGTTTGCCTTTGTGTCTCCAGGTGTAGCCTTGTTGTAAGACAAACATTAAAGAAGTGAAAAACATGATTGTATGAAGGCCACACATGCAGCACACATAGTGAGCATAGTGTTGATTTGATCATTTGTAACATAGCCCTTCTCTCAGGCATGCAGTTAACAAGCTGCATGTCTTGGTGTAGCTCCGTTTTCTGGACTTCACTTCATCCATATAGCAAAACAGATGCAATGGAATATCTCTAAGGTGAATTTCAACTGTAAAATTCCAGAAATCTGATTTGTAGTAACTTACGAATAATATCTGTTCTCTTATTGCAGAGGCTGTGAGCCAAGGAGGTGTTCAGGTATGTGTTTCTCTCTCTCAAAGGGCAATTTCTTATCACAGCAAATTTCACAGCAATAGTGACCTCAAGTTAGGAAGCACTGTGGCTGTTCCTCTGAAGTCTTTTGAGCTTCAGTGGCTGGCTTGGTGAAAGGTGGGAAGACAGTATGATACAGTGTTCCAGAACAAGGGCCATCATTGGTGCAGATATGTTTTCCTCAACAGGAGAAAAAGACTAAACACTGCTTCCCACTTTCTTCAAACAGCCAGATGTCACATTTCTTGCAAGGATTTTACACTCAGTCACAGATTCTATAATAGTACAGTGTCGATAAAAGTATAGGATGAGTTCCATTTATTTTTCAGATCAAAATAAGTTTGAGTGTGAAAGTGGCATTTAGAAGTAATAGTAAGATGACTACAAATTAAAGGTAACCTGGGCATCCATGAAGACATAGTCATTCTGGTCTCTACTACCACATACATGAACGTCACAACAATGTGTGGCAAAATGTACGTCCATGCTCCTTACTTACATACACTAGATTGATCAAATAGGGATCTCTAAAGATGTTGACTGCAGGGTGGTGCTCTACCAACTGAGCTAGGAAAACTCTCCACCAGATGGATTGACACAGTGTCTGAAACAACAGGCTTAAACATAAATAAGATCGTGTGCCTGGCACAGAATCAGAAAGTGTTTCGATCTAGTGTACATAGTGTCTCTATGAGTTAACGGCACCTAACAACAACAACAAAGATGTTGAGTTTCAGGAATCTACATTTAAGCAGCTGTCTGACATTTTGATATATATAAAAATCTGAGAATCACAGCTGTAAATTTCACTGAACAATCTTGATAATATATAGAGTATTCTAGCTCAGTTGGCAGGGTGACACTCTAAGGTCTCTGGGGCCCTGAATTCTATCCCACTACTGAAAAAAATAGGAAAAGGATGTGGCAATCCACTCCTGAAAATATAAGCCATTGAAAACCTTGTGAGGGTCGCTATGAGTCAAACATGACTCGACAGCACCTAACAACAACAATTGATCTCAAAACACTTGGTTTGGATTACAATTAGTAATAATAGAACCCACATTCTTGACAAGGTGATTTGTAGTAATAGAGACAATACATATGTGTGTGTATGTGTGTGTGTGTGTATGCTGAAGTATAGTTTGTATATATATGTGTGTGTGTGTATGTGTATATATATCATGAAGAATAAGAAGTATGTAAAAAGAGTAAGTAGTATAGTTCTTTTGCAAAATATGGACTTTGAAAAAAAGAATATTCAGGTTTATATTCCAGCTCTATTACTCTACCCTGAGTAGCCTACCATCTACCATCTCAAGGATGCCTGGACCACATACATACCTTGCTGATTCTACTTTTTCATTTTGGAGGATAGTTATCACTATCATCTGCACTACCATTGAAAAGTGTGCTTGTTCTTCTATTAAGAAGGCCCTCATATATATTTTCTTGTGTCCTACAACAATGGAAAATTTGTTTCTATTGTATAATAGTCTCCAGTAATGATTTATTGTTTTGTTGTTTGCATTTCTATAGAACTATTAATATATTTAATTTAACCTTTATCATATTCTGTTACCCTTTCTGATAATCTTCTCTCTTGAAATGTGAGCTTTTTAAAGTTAGAGAATATTTGTCTCTTTTTGAATCCTAGAGCCTTAATGGAGGCATTAACTCAATGAATAGACTACTAGATGGGTGGATAGATGAATGGATGTATTTAAAGACAAAAGTGTCAGTAAATGTTAGGGCATATACATGAAAACTATCAGATGTAAAATACAGTATTGTTTACACCTTCTGAAAATTAGCCTGCCACAAAAATTCTGAAATGTACCCCTTTATTTATAACATCTTACCTAAAAATAGTTTAAGTTCATAAGAGATCTAAATTTACTTTTGTATTTTTTTCAAAGGCTTTCTTTCCTATGTTTTTACTTGAAGTAATTTGCCTCACAAAAAAAGAGATAAAATAGCACAAAGAAATAGTGTATATCTTTTACTCAACTTAGCCAACTGTAAATCTCAGTACAAGCCTCAAAGCTGAGAAATTTACACTGATATGTAATTGCTAGCTAATCCATCAACTTGTCCTTAACTCTTAAAGCAGCAACTATTTGAAGAAAAATTTAGTTGTAAGCTTTTAATTAAAGTGTCAATTGTACTTATTCAGTGTACTGGCACATAGTCATTGCTCATTGTTTGTGAAGTAAGTAGTGAAGATGTAAAGTTAATTCATTTATGAACTCATACAAAAGAAAGTACAAAAGATTCTAAACAAAAAAGAAATTTTTTGAAATTAAAGTGTGTTAAAAAGTGACAAGATAGAAGAGAATTTTATTCTTTTATATTTCTATCTAGTAAAATAAACCTCCTCTATCCCACCAAATATAAACTTATTTAGTCTATAGCTATGTAAATTGGTCATCCAAGGTTAATCAATGTAGAGAGG
>VMDO01022439.1:0-33483 GCA_007922755.1 Pedetes capensis | reverse complement strand
ATATAGCCTAAAGGTGGAAGTTTAGAAGAAAGAGACAAAAGATTAGAAAGGAGGGAAAAGAAAAGATAGATAATACCTTTTAAAAGCTGTCGAGGTAACTGAAGACAAAGGCAGTCACCTGTCTACCCAAAATGTTCTTCTGAAACAATATAGAATAAAAAGAATATATATTATGTCTTTTTCACAATTTAAAGACAGAAAATATCCAATTTTCAAAATAACTTCAGTGAAAACATGAAGATCACCAGATCCCAGCTGTGATCTTTTATGATGCTACTCCTCCCTGCTGCTTGCAAAACTGTAGCAAAGACAGATGGAAAACAATTGTGGAGAAGAGGGAAAGCACAGTTAACTATGAGGTCTAAGCTTAATATAAAGATACCACCATGATTAGGAAAATACCACAAAAAAGTCCAGATAGATCACAGCATAGAGTACAGAAAGAGATTTAAAAGTATGCATGCTTTAATGGGGCACTTTTGATATGTATAGTTTTTGAAGAAAGGGAATAAAAGGAAGACGCAGTTACTTTTTTTGTGGAGGATAATGAGGGTAAAAGAAGCAAAAAGGAGGAAACTTCAGGGTTTGTAAGACTAAATTTAGGGTCTGTAAGCCAAAGAATCAAAGAATCTAAAACCTTCCTGTAGCATCAGAAATAAACATAATCCAATAAACCATCTTCATGGACAGATTTGGGTGCCTCTAAACTAAGAATTCTATGTTGCTGTTCTTATAACCCAAATCCACTAAAATTCATGAGAGGAAAATTAACAAATATATGCAGAGACCTAAAGATTTAGAAAACAAAACAGCAAACACATCAACTGCAAAAAATTTCTTCAGGAAAAAACAAAAAGGAAGCATAATAAAACTATATCATGTCTCCAAAGAAAATTAAATAAAACAAGCATTTGATGATATGAAAGACTATCTTGAATGAGAAATTTAAAAAATAACATAAAAATGAACAGAAAAAATAGAAAGAAATAAAAATGACATGATTGGACTTTGGAAAGAGCTAGAAGAAAAACACAAAATTATCTCTGGTATGAGAATGGAGTTACAAGGTGCCCAAGAGATAGTAGATTGACATGGAAATTTAATATGGGATTTTACAGAAAATCAAGAAATCCATTCAGAGAGAGCAAATGAGTTAAAGAACTAAAGAATGATCAGAAAAAAATAGGACTAGAAGACAGACAAAGGAATAATAATAATAATAGTATTAACAGAATCACTGAAAAAGAAAAACAGCAAAACCAAGTAGAACTGATAAAGAAAATCACCATTTGGCATATACTACAGTACTAATTATTACAAGCATGAACCATTGATGAATACTAAAATTATTAAAATTATTAGGGGCAACTGCAATGAGAAGCAAGAAATATGTGTAGTCTCAAAAGGTCTCCCTACAATAAACTTACTAATTTTAAGGGGAAAATAACAAATAGCAATGAAGAAGCATGGCAGACACTACCTTACCCAATATATCAAGATTAACAATTTTTGTGCAGTAATTTGTATGTGGCTTGACCTCTAAAGTTTCATGTACTGGAAGCGTGGTCCCCAATGTAATGGTATTAAAAGGTGGTGGGACTTTTAAGTGGTAGGACCTAGTTGTTGTTGTTGTTAAATGCCATCAAGTCTGTGTCAGACTCATGACGACCCTATGTACAATGGGCAAAACATAATGTAGTGCTTCTCTGCTATTTATAGGGTTTTCAATGACTGATTATTTTATGGGAGTGGGTTGCCATGTCCTTCTCGCAACCATGCAGTATCTGGTGTTCCCCAGGCAGTCTTCCATCCAAATACTAACCAGGCCTGACCCTGCTTAGCTGCTGACATTTGATGGGATGGGATGCCACACCAGTATGGTTACAGGACATAATAGGAGGCTCCTGCTCTCATGAAGGGATTAATACAGGTCTTCACATGTTGGTTAAGTCTCACAGGAATGGATTAGCTCCCAAGAAAGCTGGTGACAATAAAGAACAAGCCAAACCCTCCCTTTTCTCTTGTTTCCTCTCTCACCACCATGGAACATCTCTTCTGCACATACTGCTCACCAGAGGCCAGTGTCATGCTGTTTGAACTTTCCAGCCACCAGAGTAATTAGCCAAATGTATTTCTCTTCTTTATACATTATCCAGGGTCAGGTGTTCTGTTACAATAACTTGTAATGGATAAGACAAACAGTAATAAATTATAGGAATGTGTGCCTTGATAAGGCACAGGGAGATGGATATATTACTTGTGTGTTATTCTTGTTGAAACTGCACAACCCCAACCTAACCATGACAAGACATCAGATGAACACAACTAAAGGACATTATAAAAACAAAAAGAAAAACAACAACAAAAAAAACCTTCATTCCTAAGTGTTAAGGTCATAAAAGACCAAGCAAGAAGATTGTCATAGCCTGGAGGAGACTAAAGTGGCAAGGCAACTAAGTGCAATGTGGCAACCCAGAATGAGACCTATAGAGAAAAAAATACTTGTGGGAAAATGCTGTGACTTAGCAAAGATCTTCAAGTCAGTGAATAATTTTGCATAACTTTTCTTTTGGTGTCACTATGTTAAAAGTTATTATCAGGGGAAGCTAAATGAAGTGAGGAAAATCTACTATTTTTACATTTTTTCTTTATCTATATAAGATTTTCCCTAAAAGATTCTTCAAAAGTTTTTCTCTTGGTTGCAAACCTGAATATTTAGGTTCTTATTGTTAAAACTGCATAATCTCAACCTAAATATGAGAAGACATCAGATGAACACAACTGAAGGACATTCTACAAAAAAATACTCACTTTTAAGTGTTAAGGTCCTGAAAGACCTTATAATAGATGTTGACTTCTTAATTTTGTTTCAATGCATGTTTAAAACAACACAATGATTTTTTCACGTATTTCATTAAAATTATTTGAATTCTTTAAGTCATCTTTGCCATTAGTGTCCTCATTATCAATGCAATCACATTTGGGGCCATCTAACATGGCAATCTAGAGCATATTACCTTTATTTTTCTCTAGTTTGTTTGATATATGATACTTTTGAATGCATCTGTAAGGGTATTCTGAGACATGATACTGAATTACAAAATGTTTGGACAGTTTTCTTTTATCCCTTAAAAAATCATCTTTAATTAAAATAGAAAAATTTGACTGAATAATGGAACCACTTACCAAATATTTAAAGTTGTCTTAAACTACTTTATAGTTTCTTTAAAAGACTAATAGTCAGAGTTGTAAAAAAAGATTAATAATATATCCTAATTTTTGCTTTATGTTAAAGTTGTCACATGGATTTTTATTCATCAATTCTAATATTGTTTATGATCTCTTCAATCTAATATGAATTCCTCAGTCCTTTGATGCACAAAATGAGCTCAGAAACTACCTTTTAATATGGTGAAAACAAGGTGACTTTTTAAACTGAAGGGTAAATAGGGAATATCTTATGTTTAGAAATATTACCTGTTTAGAAAAAATGTAAAACATCCAATAGCTTGTTTTAAAGATTTCATGGCAGTGATTCGGAACTGTGTATTCACTTTCAAAGTGAGATTGTTAGTTGAAATCATGTCTCTGTGCATTGGGATGGCTGAACTGCATAGGTCCACAGCATCCTGTGCCTTTTATCACTATTCTATGGTTCTGATTAAAGCAGAATGGCTTCAGGGAAACTTTACAGTAGCAGATAAAAGTCTACCCATTTTGGTAGATATGAAATGATATCCGACAACTGGTCAGAGATAAAAGATTCCAGAGAAGATATCTCCTTCCTGAAATGGCCAGGTCCAATGCATACTATGGCAGCAACTAGAGATAAATCTGTCAGCAGAATTTTATTCTTCTTGTCTCTGAGTCCATACAACTACCTACACAAATGTTTGGTCTCTCTCACAGACCTAAAATCAATATTTATTTGGTTGAAGAGATACATGTAGTGAATATGACTTATCGCCAAATTCAGACTTTCAAGAGAACACTGTGGCAAATTCTACATCATTTATCCATGTGTGGTTTATATGCAAGTTCTAGTCTCCAGCCTGTTATGATTGTGTCTGCCTGCCTATTATTCAAGTCTCCATGCTTCCTGCAAAATGGGTGGATGTAGGATTACATACCACATGTTGGCACATGATTTTTTAAATTATTTTTGGGTGGTACTGGGAAGTTGAACCCAGGCCTGTGCATACCCTAACACTGAACTGCACCCCTGCCCCTTTTTCATTTTTTATCTTGAGACAGGAGCTTGCTATAGTATGCAAACTTGGTATCCTTCTGCCTCCACCTCCTATTTTGCAAGGGTTACAGGCCCATGTTAAGGTGCCCAGCTAGGCATGTGAATCCTTCCCAAGGCAGGCATAGCCAGGAATCAGGGGCCAAGGATAGATCTGCCAAAGGTTGCCAAGCCTCATTCTCAAGATGTTTCCTCAGCACATCGGAGTGATACCTAGAAATAGAGAACATGTTGTTACTGCCTGCAAGCCCAAGAGACCTCAAAGTTCTACTCAGTCAGAGAGAAGCCTGTCCCTTTTCCCTCTTACAAACTGCAAGGATAGAGACAGTCCTTCTTCTTCTCTAATATAGCAAGAATCCACTCTTGCCCATGTTTGTTGTTGTTGTTGTTGTTAGGTGCTATTGAGTCAGGTCCAACTCATAGCAACCCTCATAGGGTTTTCATTGGCTGATTGTTTTGGGGGTTGCTTTGGGAGTGTCTTGCCACATCCTTCTCCCTGCCCATGTTTAAGCTTTTATTAAAGATGGGGCAAAAAACTTTCACTTTGAAGCTTTTGCTTTACTCCTCTAAAACCCTTGAACAAAGGAATACTAAATCCTAAGGAGGAACAAACAATAAGAAAGAAGGAAAAGTGCCCTCAGCAAAACCAACTCATATCCTAACAATAATCTTGCTACAGCGAGGCAAAATATAAATGTGTGTGACGGAATATCAGGAAAGCATATTCTTAAAAGGGATGTCAAGATATTTTTCATATAATAAAGGAAACCTGATTATTTTCATCCAGAGATACAAAATGTCTCTCTACATCTCCATGCAAGGTCTTCTTCATTTATCTTGGAGACTGTTGTAGTCATGGTCCCAAAGGGGCTTGGCCACTACCCAGGGTAACAGCAGAGCTTGATATAATCCACATATTGCTTGTATTGCAGTCATTCAAAATGTAAGAGTTAAGGGATGATGACAGCTTCCATTCAGATTTCAAAGGAAGGCTTAGAAGGCCAGACAATGTGTAGCAAGGTTGGATTCTCTGTGGGCAGTCTCGGAGAAGAAGTATGAAGCCATAGAAGTGAAGCCAAAGATGCAATAGAGACTCCAGAAATTTAGAGATGCCAGGAATGTTGAATGACCACCCAGAAAATCTGCAGACAGGAAAGAGAGCCAACCCAAGAAAGAGGCCATGTGGGGTACAACTGGCAAAGGTACAGGACATGGTGTTCCAATCCTTTGGGAGCTCATATCACATCACCATGTGTCCTGGATGTCAGATATGGGGCTATAAGTTTTAATGTTTGCATTGCTATGTTTCTGTCTTGCTTTGGTATGATCCTTCCTTGCTATTCTCCTGTTACTGTCTTTTAGAATTGGAATATTTACCCTTTATCATTGTAGGTTGGAAGTATATAACTTTCTTTTTTATTTTCTGGGGGGGTCACAGCTAAAAGTTTGTTTGAAATCGCAGAGGAGACTTTGGACTTGAACTTTTGAATAATGTTGTAACTGTTAAGACTTTGGGGATGCTTGTAGATTGACTAAATGCATTTTGCATTATGAGAGGGACCTGAGTTGTTGGGCGCCAAGGGCAGAATGTTTTGGTTTGAATCTGAAATGTTCCCTGAAGGTTTATGTGTTGAAATCTTGATGCCCAGTTGGTGGTACTATTGAGAGGAGACTGGATCATGAGTGCTCTGTAGTTGTGCTATTAGGAAGTGGGGCTGGATAGGAAGGGTAGTTCAGTGAGGGCATGTCCTTCAAGGGCCTATCTTACTGTGGCCCCTTCCTTGTCTCTCTGCTTCCTTGCCTCCATGAGGTAACCATCTCTGTTGCGTTTATTTCATCATGCCCTTCTGCTATAATGCTCTTCCTTACTACAGAACCATTGCAAAGGAGCCAGACAACCATGGAGAGAAACCTCTAAAACCATAAGCCCAAATAAATATCTCCTCATTTAAGCTGTTTTTCTACCGTGTTTTGTCAGAGCAATGAGAAAATGTCTCACACATGTCCAAAATTCTCCTAGTCAAAAGGGACCCCTTCCTGGATGTGTAAACTGTCTAAATGCTAATATGTGTCTCTTTTACCTGTTTTTTTTTCTGGCTTTCACATGTGTACAGTACATATTTTCTCTTCCAGTCACATGTCACCTCCCTGAAGTGATGATCCATATTTACTGTGCATATATCCTGTTCATTATACTGAGTGTGATACCAAATTCACATCATATATACTTAATAAGTTTACTTGAGTCACACTATATGAACATTTTGTACATGAAAATGCAAAAAGTAAACTTGAGACATTTTTTTTCAAAAAAACATGCATTAAGGTTTTTTCCCTAGCATTTCACTTTTTGGGTTTTGGGACTTGTTTGTTCTAGGCTCCATTTTTCATCTGCATTCTGTTTTCTTGGCTATAGTTTTATTCTAATGATTGGACTATCATTGTCTCTAAGCCAAATATAAAACTAGAGTACAACAATCTGCTCCAACACTATAATCAAAACTGGCTGTACTGAATTTTGAAAGGAATAATGTACTACTGTTTGGAGGGAATTTATGAGAAACTCAAAGGTAATGTTTATTATAGGCAATTTTCACATTCTGCCGTATGTGTTGAACTTAAACATCATGTGTGATAAATATTTGTACTGACTCTTTCAGACTCATTTCTACCCATTTTCTCTTTGGAGAGGATGAATACTTAAAACCACATATCCTACACTCCCTTGAAGCTAGGTCAGGATATGAATCAAGTATATTGCCTTTAGAAGAACATGTGCAAATCTGTAACACAGATGTGAATAGTTCAAATCAGAGGCCATCATACTTCTGTGGAGCTACTGGACATATTTATTGTAGCTGAATATATTTTTCCAGTGTTTAGTTTTCAGAATTTTTGTGGTGAGTAACCGGCAAATATGATGCATCATCAGAAGAATGCATTCAGTTTTAAGATGATTTCAACCCAATGATAATTTTGAATGATTTCATTTGTAAAGAACCGATCACTAAGGGTATTATCTAAGTTCTAGCTGTATTAGTCAGTTGTCGTTGCTGTAGCAAAAATAAATTAAATAAATAAATAAATAAATAAAAAACACAAAAAACAAAACAGAAAACTAAACAAATTTATAGAGGAAAACGTTTATTGGAAGCTCATAGTTAGAGGATTAGTCCATAATATTGGCAGGAGGCAGGGCCCATGGTGGTCAGTTTTATATCTTTGTGAGCAGGATGCAGAGAGTGCAACCACAAGTCAGAGATAAAAACCTCCAAAGGACTGCCCTCAGTGACTCACTTCCACCAAGCTAGACTGGCTTCCCAAAGTTCCAAATCTTTCCAGGACAGTGCCATTTCAGCTGAGGATGAAATGACACGGCCTTTGGGGGATATTTTATATCAAATCCAAAACACTCCACCCCTGTGCACCAAATGTCAAGGCCATAACATAATGCAAAATTCATTCAGTCAAACCTCAAGAGTCCCCAAAGACCTAACAGTTTCAACCATGTTCAAAAGTCCAAATTCAACATCCTCACTGAGATACTGAAACTTAGATCTGAGCCCCAGAAATAAAAGACAGGTTACATACTTCCAACATACAATGGCACAGAGTAAGCACTGTCATTCCACAGTAGAGAAAATGGGACACAGAAAGGAAAGATCAGGCCATAGCAAGCCAGATATCCCACTGGACAAATTCTATTAGTTTAAGTCTGGCATCAGGTCCATGTGACATCAGCGGGCATCTGGCAACTGAGACTATCTGGGCTTGAACAGGCTTGGGCAGTCCCACTCCTCTGGGCTTGTTCAAATGGCCCTCCTAGGCTAGCTCCACTTCTTGCCAGCAGCTTTCTTTGGCAGGTGTTTCATGTTCTGGCAACTTCAACACTTTGTGGTCTCCACTGTTACTTAGGAGCCACCCTCAAAACTTCATGCATCAGCCCTTCGAGGATTCTTCTACACAGGGCAGCTGACCCTGATATATATTGCATGACCTTGCAGGCTATCTTCTAGAACCTTGGTGGTGGCAGCCTCTACAGCCTCTTCCTCTTGCATTCTGCATCCTTGCAAAGCCAGCTCCATGTGGACATCACCAAGTTTTGCTGCTGGCTCAAGAGGTAGCTTTACCCTTTCAAACCACAGCTGCAGCTATGGCTTTTATATGCTCTTGCCAAGAAGAAATCATTTCCCTGGGTGGCCTCTTTTCAGTAATACATCCATGAGACACTTGAATTTCAGACACTCCAGTTTCATCTCTGGAGGACAAATTTTTAGACAAAATCCTTTTCAAATGGGTTTTTACTTTCACACCTTGAGATCTTAAATGGGAGGGGTGTGGCTGACTCCTTTTGTACCACCAGGACACCTTTGTTCCAATGTAAAGCACAAGGATTTTCTTTACTTTGGTTTATCTCCTTATCTGAACTGGCCATGTTAAAAAAAAGCCCTCACCTCAGTGGCTTTTGTCTGTTTAAATTGTATATTTTCCAAGTCTTCTTGCTGTGAATTTTGCTCTAATTTTCCATAAATCTGTCTGAATGCAGCAAGCAGTAACCAACATAAAGCCTGAACATTATGTCTTATGACACTTCCTCCGTCAATTTAATTAGTCCATTACTTTTACATTCAGCCTCACTCTAGTCTTTAGGACAAGAGCAGAATGTACACAAGGTCTTTGCCAGAATGTAACATGAATGGTCTCTAGTCCAATGCCCAATAGAGTCTTCATTTTCCTCGAAAATTCTGGGAGTCTTGTTTGTGTCTCTGTCGGGTAGCAGAGTTCTGTTCTTCCTAACTCCCAGGAGAACTTCCCCTCAAACTATTTGGGTTTCTCTTGCCCACATCTCCAAATTCTTCCAAATTTCCTCTTATAAACAAGCTCCAAAAGCCTAATAAGCACATTGTTAGGTTTCTGCACAGCAATGACCTTGCTCTCCAGTACCAATTTTCTGTATTAGCCAGTGTCATCACTGTAGTAGAAAAGCCAAATTAAACAATCTTATGGAGGAAAAGTTTTAAGGAAGTGCATGTTTGGAGGATCGGTCCATAGTGGTAGTGGAGAAAGCGTGGCAGCAGCAAGAGACGCAATCTATGACAGATAGCCTTGTATCTTTATGAATAAAAGCGAGCGAGCGAGCGAGAGAGAGAGAGAGAGAGAGAGAGAGAGAGCGCGAGCACTGAGCCACAGGTCTATCATAAAAACCTGCAAAGGCCCATGCTCAGCAACTCATTTCTGCCAAGTTAGACTCACCTCCCAAAGTTCTACCACATCCCCCAGGACAGACCCACCAGCAGAGAACTAAATAACATGACTTTTGGGGATATTTAAGATCTATACAATAACTGTAACATTTCTATTAGCAGTGTAACCTGGAAAAGATTCTTTACCTCTCTGGGCTCTGGACTAATCATACATAATGTGGTATTAAATCACAAGCTAGGGCTTTCATGAGTATGAGGTTGATTACGCCAATGGATAATAAGGCAATATTTTGTTAATTACATGAAACTCAATACTGATTTCGTGACACTAGGATTGAAAACTCTGGAAATATAAAAACATAGCACTCTTGACAATGACATTGGTTTTCTCATGATTAGTAGAAGCAGCTATAAGACTTCTCCAAGAAGCTATTCATGTAATTACATTTTTGAAGAAGGAAAGATGGATAAGACAGATTCCTTGTAGTGACTGTAGCTGACAGAACATTGGAGCATCCTATTGCAGTTCTGCAAATTTGACTGGGAAATACTTTGGGGAGATTCTCACTTTATCTTGGAGAATAGGTGTTATCAAGATAAAATATTTGCATGATAAATTTAAAACTTGAATAATAAAGTATGTAGTATGTAGTGTACACTAAATTGGCATGCCCTCCTTATGCATGTACTATATTATCTAATACGATGAAGACTTAATCTCTTCCTCATGGGGAAAAATCCTTCATGCAAGCCGTTTCTTTAGTTAGCAGAGCACTGCGGAATTCAGCAATGGCTAGATTAAGAGGTGACATGATCTTGAGATGATTAAAGACCTAAACGAAGTCATTTGCATCACTCAATAAAAGACAAAGTTAAGGGTAATATATTTTGTAAGAGATCCAGGCATAGGCATTGATTTTGCATTGGACCACCAGAATCCATGCTCTGTCCTGGGGAAGCAAAATTTAGTGTTATTTTAAAAAGTTAATTAAACCCACTGATGTATGACCAGTAAAAAAAATGGGCATGTCAGAATGCCGGTCCACACAAAAAGGGACTTTAAGAGAGCAGGCTATATGACTGAAAGGATGACATAAAAGTGGTGGCCTTATGTTTCCAAAGAAACCCAGTGTACACACACACACACACACATACACACACACACACACACGAGAATGGCTATTAGAATTCAAGTGGGATAATATAATAGAAAAAACAAATTTCAAGGCATGTATAGTCCTTTCTCTCCCCGTTAATTATTTAAGAACATTAATAAATACATAAAATGGGCTAGGCACTGCGCCAACTCTGAGAGATACCACGTCCATAAACAAAAATAAAGTCTTTGCCTTCAATGAATAAATATTCAATAGGTTCTGGTTCTACTCATTGTGAATAGTTAAGTAGGTTACTTTCCATCTCTGTGGCTCCATTTCTTTATCTGTCAGTTGACTGGTCATCCATAATTCTTTTTGTCAGACCCTGGGAAATAGAGCATGCAAGATGACAAACAGATTTGGAGGAAGGCAATGGAGAGGTGGTAGGTTTGACTTGGGACAAAGTGAATATGAGGGTTCCCAGGCATCAGACAATCCTGGATTAGAGTTGCAGATAGAGACATTGATTTTACATGGAGAGGAAATGAACTTAGAGGGCTGAGGCTTTATCAGAGCACCCCAAAGTAGACTTCATAAAGGAAGGAAAAAGGTGGATGCAGGGGAGGTGCTATGTTAGCACCTTTACCATGTTACTATGCTCAGTCCTTAAAAAGATCTTGCAGTCAGAGGCCCTTCTTCACAATGAAGCGATGAGGAGGTTGATATGGAGCAGGAATAAAAATTCTAACATTACCCAGTTAGGTCTTTTTGCACCAACCCAGCTCATTCTAGCTCTGTGGATTATGGTCCTCTTTCTCGTCTAGAGTTCACACAACATAGAAGCCACAAAGAAGGAAAACATACTTCCTGCTGGGGGAAATCATGTGAAGAGGTTGCATGTAAACTGTGTCAGATTAGGATATATTGCAAGGCAGGGCTGAATTAATAGCATAGGTCCAAATACAATAGGAATAAACAAATAATATAAAAAATATTAAGTGTGAAGCAGATTAGTATAGTAAAGAGAAAACAACTAAGAGTGGAAATGTAGGTTGGAATTGTTTTTTCATAGTTTTGGATACCAGGCCAAGTACTTTTATAGCCAAATGGCAGCATGTCCAATGTTGAAGGTGTCTGTATAAAACAATGATGTACTTAGAGTTGCACTTTGGGAAGTTTAATTTTCCATCATTTTCAGATTGACTGAAATCTTTGATTGATATCACCAAAAGACCTTGAAGTTATGGGGAAAGATGTTTTAAATGTAGTACCTGGCTCATATTCAAGGTTGGATTTCCTAGACTAATTCTATTGGTTTATTTCTTGCTCTTGTCAAAGTAAATTATAATGAAGACCAGACTTGAAGAATCTCTGGAAAGATAAAGTCAGTTATGCTCATAAATGACCTTAATTTACTTGATTTGCAAATATAAGTGAAACTTAACTTGGGCCATTTCTTATAAATGATTATGTTAAAGAAAAACCTAAATTAAGTTCCATCAATCAGAAGCAGCGACAAACATGTATGCGTATAACTAGGGACTTTAAGGGGTAGACCAAATAAGGCAACTGTGTAACTGTAAAACGTCGCATATATTCTTTGCTGTACTTATAAAAACTCTGCCTTGGCTTCTCTTCTTGGAGCTCCGCTTACCTTTTACCACTCTTCTTCCCCCTACATCTCCTAAAAGTGTTTCAGCCCAGTGTCCTAAGATGTTCTTACAAAGTTTCAGGTTTCCCCATTCCCTGTCCCCTTATTATACTTAACTCTGCATGAACATTGCTTCCTGCATTACTACAGTGCTTTCTGTTTGCAAAATTGGTAACCATCTGCTCATGATGCAGATTCTCAGAGCCAGACTCTTAGATGGGTGTGAAGAAGTACATCTTGCATTTTGCTGCCTTCTTTATCCTGCAACTGGTACTAGTGAAATACAGATCCTCTCTCCCTTTGATAAAGAAAAATTCTCTGGAGATCTCAGCAGATGGTTCCAAGAATGAATCTATTCTGCTGGCTCACCTATTCATTTCTACTGTCATCTGAAGGTCTCAGAATGTAGAGTTAAATTAATAGCAATAACTCCTTATTTGTTTGTCCTTCTGAAATTATTCCATTGCAATGATTTCCAGTTGCCAGGCAGTTTTGGATACGTTTTTTAAACAAAACAATTAGTATTGGATCCCAAGGAACATGCTTTGTACCCAAATAGAGAATAACTGCTCTATAATGAACATCTATCTCTGCAAGCAGTGCCAATATATCATTAATCAAGGGTCTCAGAACTGGTCTCTTACCAAATCACTGGATAATCTTCTCTTCTGAAGTCAGGCCCCTAGCATTTTTTATCTAATCTTGAAGTCCATATCATCCCTGTATTCATTTGTTGTTGTTGCTGCTGCTTTATTGTTTCTTCTTTTTTTTTTTTTAACTACAAAAAGAATCAATTTATGTCTTCTACCTTTTTTTTTTTTTCCCCATTCCTGGGGGTTGAACCCAGGACATTGCACTTGCGTGCTTTGCAAGTGCTGGACCACTGAGCTGTACCCCAGCCCCCCCACACCTTTTTTTTTTTTTTTACTTTTTTGAGACAGGGTCTCACTAAGTTACACAGACTGCCTCTGGTCTCAAACTTGCCATCCGCCTGCCTCTTGCCTCTGCCTCCTGAGCCCCTAGGATTACAGGTGCGCGCCACTACGCTTGGCTACTAAAGTCTTTTATAAGACTATGAGCTTGCTACACATGATGGTATGTAATTTTAATCCCAGAATTTGGGAGGTTGAGGAAGAAGCATTGTAAATTTGAGTCCAGCCTGAGTTACGTAGCAAGGTGTTGTCTCAACACACAAACCTGAACATACAAAATAGTGAGTATGTTTTTGCACTTACATGAAAAACTTCGATGCATTTCCTTATTGTCTTATTGACAGCTGGGCACTAGATTTGGGAGCTATCTAATTAGCTATATTTTATTGTACTCTAAATAATACTCATGAATGATTCTCTTTCCATTATACTTAAAGCAATAACTAAGAAATGAAAGTTGCTTGAATATTAGGGGTGAGGAGATTAATCACCTGCAAACTTGTAGATTTCTAAGTCTTGCAAGTATTTGTAACACAAAATGGCTCAAGAATGTAGGTTACATAAAACACTTATATTGCTGTAGTATATCATGTATTTCAATATTTTTTTAAAAGGAAAAAAATATTCTAGCCTTAGCCAGTGGTTGCTTTTAGTGTAACTGCCAATAAAATTCTATGTTAAGCTAGGCACTGTGGTGCATAACTGTAATCTCAGAGACTTGGGAGACTGAGGCAGGATAATTGTGAGTTTGAGGCCAGAAGCAGCCTGCACACTTAGCAAGGCATCAAAATAAAAAATTAAAATTAAAATAAAACTGTATGTTAAGACTATCAAAACTGTTAGAATTAATTTTCCATTCAAAAGTTGTCTAAGATGCTTGCTTTTTTGGTCCATGGGCAATTATCTTCCTATTAAAAGTCTGCTAAAATCAAGGCTACCTGTCATTTATTAGAAAACAAGCAGCACATAATATGTAACTTAGAGGTCAGGGAGACAGATGCAAATTATGGAAGACAAACACAAAGTGAAAGCATACCTCTTTAGCAAGCACAGAATACCCTTTGACCTTCCTCTTATTTCTCAAAATCAACTGCATATTCAACATTTCCCTAAAATGAAACTGGAAATATTTCCTTCACTAGACAAACCTGAGGTCTCATTCATTTTACAGAGACTAAGACTACCTTAAACAAAGAGAGTTTCATTCCCTATAGTCTCTATTTACACAAAGAGATTGGTGCTAAGGGAGATTGTCCATGTAGAAAGTCAAGAGAAGATCAGTTTCTGAAGGAATTGCATTAATTCTTCCCACTGCTTATTTGTAAACTCAAATGCAAGAACTCTAAAGGATTTTATATCAAGTCACTTTTATTATGGCCACAATATGATCCTCCTGGTTTTGCTTGCAACTTCTCTTATTTTGTTTCCTTTGATTATTTAATCATCCTGAAAGCCTCTCTCCCCTCTGGTAATCTCTAATTCTATTGAACCTGATAATAGAAAGATATACTTTTAAAGCATCCAGTAAGGGACTTTGAAAATTCCATCCAATCTCAAGACAGCACCCACTTCAAGGTGATCTTAATATTTTGCCAGTACATACATAGCCCCTGCTTCATGCTTGTCAAAGGTCATTTGGCTGAAAGTGATTCCATTTGTCATTTGTTTGCTTTAACCCTAATTCTTCTCAAACTTCTTTTAAAATCAGATTCTGCCATCCGTCGTTAACTATCCTTTTGGTTGGCAGGAAGGGTGTAATACATATAGAAAGAACACTTGAATTTCCAGTATGAATTTTGTGTTTCATTTTTCTTACACTCTCAAGTCTAATGCCCCTATATTTATCTCAGAGGAGCTTTGTTCTCTGGAAGACCCAAACAGATTTTCAGAAATTAAAGCTTCCACTCAAATGCTCAATTATTTATAAGCACCTACTTCTGCCTCCATATTCCACTGTCTTTTCTCCCTTCTGTCTTCTCTTATTTTCTCCTCCTGTTCTCTACCTTCTTTGCTGTTTTTGCAATGACAATGTTGTCAAAAATTAGGTATGGCACATATCAAAAATATTAGGATGCAAGTATAAAATGAATGAAAGTTAAACCTCATAGCTGTTGAAATAAAATTATTATTTCATGTCTCTCTGTATACATTATTAAACATGGGAAAATAATGAAATTGCACAGTAATAAGTATCTGGCCATTTTTTACCTGTACTTTTTTTTATACATCAGGTGGTTCTTTGTACTTCTTTCCCCAAAAAATGCCCCTATAATCTGGTCACTATCTTACTTCAGGAATGCAGGAGATATCAGAACGTTGCTTGGCTACTTCTTCATGCTGGGCTTTATATGAAGTTGTGAACTCTAAATCTGGGCCTATTTCCTGGGCCACAATTCTAGAATCATTGATCAGATTAGATGGAACTCTCTCTTATAACAGCAGCACATGTTCAGGACAGATAAAGCCTTCAATGCACTAAAATCCCAGAATTAAATCCTTCACCAAGCAATGTGGACTATGTGTTATATGATATTGTTGTTGTTAGGTGCCGTCGAGTCGGTATCCGACTCATAGCGACCCTCACAGGGTTTTCAATGGCTGACTTTTTCGGGATTGCCTTGGGAGTGGATTGCCAGACCGTTCTCCCATTTTTGTGGTGCTGGGAATTGAACTCGGGACCTCAGAGACTGCAGCGCACAAGTGTTATATGATAGGGAGTAAAAAAACCTAAAAGGTTATGTAAGACAAATGCTCTCTCTATATATAGACAAACAAAAACAAATTGTATATCAATAAATGTTCCATTGCATTAGTAGCATTTTATGTGTGTGTTTGTATTCGAAGAAGAGAGATATAGAGAATATATCTCTCCATATATAAATATATATACATATACATATGCACATGTATATATATGTATATGTATATGTATAGCTATACATATATACATACATACACACACATATATATGTATGTATGTATGTATGTACATATATATATATATATATATATATATATATATATATATATATATATATATATATATATATATATATATATATAGAGAGAGAGAGAGAGAGAGAGAGAGAGAGAGAGAGAGGGAGGGAGAGAGAGAGAGAGAGAGAGAGACCCAAAAGATGAGAAAACTCGGGGACAAGCCTAGGGAGAAACATTACCTAATAGAAGAACTTTGTATGTTTGAGCAAGACCAAAGTTTCTAGAATATAAAGAACTAGGGAGACTGTGGTATGAAATCATGATTAAAGATAAAAAGAGCTTCTAATTGCAGTCTTGAAAACTGTGGTATGGATTGGATTTCATTCTAAATATAGTTGTGACTTTCTTTGGTAGTCCGTTATAGCATGTCACACAACATAAACTTAAAGCAAGTTGGAGTGACACACTGATAGAATTCCTTTGGTATAAAACCATAAGGATTTGTGCTCCTTGTCCTTTTACTAATAAGTCCTATGAAGATAAAGATGGTGGCTATCTTGGTTGCTATTCTATCTCTAGCACTTTGAAGATGATCTGCCACAAAGATAAACTGGAGTAAAAATTTTCTGAATTAATGAATGAAAGAGTTCATGGTGCCTGCATCACATAGTGGCTAAATTCTTGAGCAAGGAAATATGGAAGACATATTTCAGTCCTCACCTTCTAAATCTATTCATTTTATGGCCCTTTGTGAATACATTAAATCCTGAAAGGTAAGGCCTAACTTTGTGTAATAGGATCCCTGAGGGTAAACCTCCCACAACAGAGAGAATTTGAGGATTGAGAACTGCACCCATAGAACTGACCATGTCCCAGAGCTTCAGGCATCAGTCCTGGCTTGCTGAGACAGTGGATCATACTGGAGCTGCAAGGCCATACCACATAGAGGAGAAACTTGAGCCTCCTACCAAGGATTGTGAGGTGGGCAGGGAAACTCACCATGCAACTGCAACCAATGCCTAGACTCTTGCTCACAGTTATGAAAGGAGAGGGACTCTATCAACATCAAATCCTGAAGTAAACAGCTTGGAGGCCACTGACTCATTACATTATAACAAGACAGCCTCATTCTTCCTCATGGAGCTTGGTGCTTCCCCTAATCATGCAGCTAAAAATCCCAACAGCACAGGGAGATGGCTCCTTTACACATCCAACATCTGATCCCACCTATATTCCCGCTGCACTGCTCAGGGCCCAGTGCAGAGTGGGCAAGACTTGTGTCCTCCTCTGAGCCCACCTCCCAGCAAACACTTTTCCAAACCTGAAAGGTACAGACTATTGATTCATTTACTCTCCTTTTCGGTCTTCATTTCTCTAAGCTTTAGACTTATCAGGAAAATATATATAACAGTAACTCCAGATTTACATGACTGTTTAAGTATTAAACCAGATGATGTAAGCAAAAAATTCAGTGCCTTCTTACTGAATCTGTCTTTATTATTTTCACATTTTTCATTATGAATTTTCCACTAATTTTGAATTTTTTCTAAGTATGCAGACTACTTCTTTCTTATTAGTACTTTAATTGTACAAATTTGTGGGGTAGAGAGTGACGATTCAGTTCCTATATACAGTGTACAATTAATAAAACAAGGTAATTAACATTTCCATTCCTTTAAACAATGTACAAAAACCTTTAGATTAGCCTGGATCAAGAATTATAGACATTTATGAAGTATACTATGATTATTTTTGTTGTTGTTGTTAGGCACTGTATAGTTTGGTTCAACTCACAGTGACCCTCCTAGTGTTTTCAAAGGCTAATTGTTTTGGGAATGGATTGGTAGGTCCTTCTCCCACTTTTGTGGTAGTGGGGTTCAGACCCAAGGCCTCAGGGAGTACAGAGCAGCACTCTACCAATTAACCTAAACCCTTACTTCACAAAGAAAGCTATTGTTTGTTGTTAGGTGCCCCTTTCTATTTCTGAACTTTTAAATTATTGTTTTAAAATATGATCCTGATTACTATTTGCACTTTGTTAAATTATTCCTGTTAAGTGGATATGTGATTTTGTTCATTTTAGTCCAGCTCTGTCCTCCATGATATATACTATACTATTGTTGTTGTTGTTGTTAGGTGCCGTCGAGTTGGTATCTGACTCATAGCGACCCTCATAGGATTTTCATTGACTGACTGTTTCGGGATTACCTTGGGAGTGGATTATCAGGCACTTCTCCCATTTTTTGTCGTGCTGGGAATTGAACTCGGGACCTCAGAGACTGCAGCTCAGCGCTCTACCAACTGAGCTAAATCCCAGCCCCATACTATACTATACTAAGTACTAAGTGGGCTGAGGTTTGGCTCAGTTGGTATAGTGGCACTGTGCACTCTCTGAGAACCAGGGTTCAATCCCCAGCACGGCAGAAATGAGCAAAGTATGTGGCAATCCACTCCCAAAGTGATTGTGAAACAATCAGCCATTGAATACTCTATGAGGGCCACTATGAGTTGAACCCTGAATCCATGGCACCCAACAAAAAGAAGGGCTAAATGAATATTACACATATCCTAGGTAAAACAGATGACCACGTGTTGTGGTTCAATTCTAAAATGTCTTCCATAGATTCATGTTTGAACACTTGGTCCTTAGGTGGTGGCACTATTTTTAGAAGCTACGGAATTTTTTGGAGGTTGCTCTTTGCTGGTAGAAATAGACCACAGAGGGCAAGCTTTTGAACATTTTACCTGACCTCCAACATCTGTAAGCTTTCTCTGATTACTAGTCCGTTGTGATGGGAACAGCTGCCACCACATGTTCTTGCCACCATGGACTGAGCTCCTTCACCATGCCTTCCCGCCATGATGCACTGACCCCTAGAAACCATGAGTCAAAATAAACCTTTCCTTCCTTAAGTTGTTTCTCTCAAGCTTGTTGATCACAGCGATAAAAAATAACAGATACACCACCTTAGTCATTTTTATCCTTTGTCAATTTCTTCGTGTTTTTTTCTTATCAATAATTATAATTTATAATAATTTTATATATTCACTTATTCACTTAACTTTCCTAAGTTTCTTTTAACAGAACTTTAGACAGGGAAAAAATTTGTCCTGTTTACCATTATATCTTCACAAAATTGCAAAATGTCTCACACAGAAGAAGTTCTCACCAAATATTTACCGAATGCATAAATTATAATTCTAATAATTATAGTAATAACCACTACATTTAAGCAGGATTTAATCTGTGCCAAGTCTCTGTATAAGTGCTCACAACAATTCATAAGATAGAAGCTATTTTTCTAAAAAATAATTTGTCTTATGAACATAAAGTAATAAATCTTTAATGGGAAGAAGTACAGGTTATGCAGAAACTCCCCATTCATCTATATCTACTCCCCAGGTATACCTACTGTTCATAACATGCTATATATCCTTGCAGATGCATCTGTATGCTTGTAAATACAAGCATACAGTTTAACTGTATGCATACAATTTAACTGACTCAGTTTAACTATGACTCAGTAAAACTATGTCCCATGTGCCTGTCACATAGTCACGGACTGTTTCATTTTGTTGTACATAGGGTCACTGTGAATGGGATGCAACTCCACAGCATCTAACAGTAACAACAATGTGCCAATAACTTCATATTTCAAAGGCATCTATAGACTAACAATGGGATACTTGCAAGAGCTGACCAAAAGCTGATCAGTTATGAGATCTCAGTAACTGATCACACATGTCTGTTCTCTAAGATTTTGAAGAATCCAAGAGAAGAGATGCTGCAGTTTAGATAAAGGACTTATTTGGAGAAAATTTCTGGTGCAAGAGTTCCTTCCGTCCATACTGGGGTAGAGGTCCCTTTCTCTTACCCAAGGCCTTCTCTAAAGGGGAGTAAGAATTGTTTTCCCTATGAAGATTCCTAGAGTAGTAAAAAAAATAAAGTTGTTTCTGGGAAGCAATTACATTCCTAGAAATGGCAAATGAAATGGACAAGTCCTCATTTGCCTAGATATAAACCATATGTAAATAAGGGTAAGTCAGGTATTGTCTGAGAGAGTCACCAAGAGAAGAAAGGACTCCCCAGATTAAAGTGTTGGTGGTCAGGGGAGGGTGCCATCAAGTGCCCAAAGGTGAAAGCAAATTTGAGATTGCTCCCCTGGTGGTGTCACATTTCTGTGAATAAACAGAACTGTAGGTACAGATCCTGGATGTTTCTGAAGAGTGTACAAAATACTCTAGGAAAGAAAGAATCTTAGACATATACCTAATATAGAGAACACAAAAGGTGGATTCCATTAACACTGATCAGTAAGGCTTTTGTAGGTCATAACTTCCCTCCTGCTTTCACAGAGGGAAATGCAGTTTGAGTATATATTGACATGTAAGCCTTTGCATGACAATTACAGAGTATGAGGCATGGTGTCATGGTTTGAATATAACATGTCCCCAAAGGTCATGTACTTTTATGTTTGGTCCCCAGCTGGTAGTACTGTCCTCAGAGGTAAAACTTTGGGAGGTGGGACTAGGTTGGTGGAAATAGCCTCTTGGAGGTGGGCCTTTGGAGGTTTTAAACCCATACCCTCAGCTCAAGTCCCTCTCTATTTCTGGTCTGACATTCCATGAAGTCATCTGCTATGCCTGCTATGCTGTCATCATGGACTGATTCTCTAACCGTGAGCTCCCAATAAAGCTATGCCCCCATTAATTTGTTTGAGTTGCTTTTTCTGCCACAGTGATAACAGCTGGCTAGTTTACATGGTAAACTCCTACTTCTGTTTAATAAAGTGTGTGTGTGTGTGTATGCGTGTGTATATAATCTCATGGATTGACCAAATGCTGCAATAAGAAAATAATTGAATTTCTCTCCCCCTATCTTCCACTCAAATCTCAATATAAAGGCTTGAGATCAAAAAGAAACCATTAGGCTGCAGAATTTCCAACAATATTGTCACAGCCTGCATTCTTCACTATTGTCCTATTTTTGCAAATTGTGTAGAGTCTAGACCTGGCAGGTATAAAAAGACTATCATTAATGAGGAAAAAAAAAATATATATATATATGTGTGTGTGTATATATATGTATATGTATGTATGTATGTATGTATGTATGTATGTATGTATATGTCGTTTTTAGGTGCTGTAAAGTTGGGTCTGACTCATAACAACCCTATGTACAACAGAATGGGACATATATAGGATTACTATCTCTTTTATTAAAATAAGAACTTAATAACCTACACATATGGATGCACAGTTTTGATTGTTGCTTTTCTAGGATAACTTTGCTAATGTTTGCTGGGTTATATAATTTTAACAGTGAAACCTCAGTGGTTTGCAGAGGTAGGTACCATTGCATATAGCTTAGAATAAAGAATTTGAGGTACATCACCTTCTGAACATGGCTCTATACTTCCTTATCATGTGATTACAGACAAATAGCTCCATCCTCATTTTCTCAATTCCTAAAATTGTGTTAACAAAAGCCTCCTCATAGGCTTGCTCTCTGTTTGAGAAGATGTAAAACACATAGGTGGCATCTATTACAAGCTCCAAAATTGTAGCTGTTCTTACTGGCCCATTCTTCTACTCCCTGCTCCAGTTGAGTAGATCAGGAAGAGGATTCACTGTTCCAATATGTCTCAGGCCATCATTGAAGCTCTGAAAGTACCATGTTAAATGGGGCACAGCCAACAAGTCACTTCTGGCCTAATATAACAACCATAACAAACTGCCTCATGTGGAAGGCAGGACATTTATGATCTATAAGGCTTTTACAATGTTCATATTGCCACTGATCCAATGATGAATTTTTGGAATTTATAAAAAGAAAAACCCATGACCTTGTAATCCTTAAAAGAAAGTGACATAGAATTTTGTGGAATTTTTTTGGTTTGGGCACATCCAAGGTTCTTTTCTTTGGATTGAACCCTGATCTTCAGATCTGACATGAACAGCTAATAAGCTCACATACTCTATGTTTGTTTACATGCACCAAATAATGGTAAGTTTCTACAAAGATAATAGTATAAAGTACAACAAAGTAATGTTGATCATGACTCATTTTATATCACTATGAACTCTTACCTCTTGTATTTTACAAATACAAGACCCTATTGCACAGTCCCTGTGTCATGGACTGAATTTTGTCCTCTCAAATTCGTATGTTTAAGACTTATCTTCCAATGTTACTGTATTTGAAGATAGACCTTTAAAGAAGTAATTATGTACTAAATGAGTCCATAAGAGTGGGACCCTAACCCAAAAGGATTCCATGTAAAAATAAGAGAAGACATCAGGAATGTGCATACTCAGAGAAAAGCCTATGTTAGGACACAGCTTTCTTCAAAGAGAGGGTCCTCGCCGGAAGACAGCCCTCCTGGCACCTGGATCTTAGACTTGGATCCTACAAAACTGTAAGAAAATAAGTTTCTGTGGTTTAAGCCACCTATACTTTGAAATTTTATTATGGAAGTGTTAAGAGACCTAACAGTTTCTATTCTCTCCCCATTTAATTTACCACAACACTCAACCTTCTTAACATAACATCTCAAGCTGTTTTCATCCATAGTCTGTGTCCAAACTTATCTTCAGGTTTCCTCCCCTACCACTTTCCATCCACTTCAATTTGTATGCACTCAGAAGGCTAAACTTCTTGGAAAAAAGATAGTCATCAAGGTCACTACACTTGAAATTTCTCTTTACCTGGGAATTTGCAAGGTTAACTCCTTCTCTTAATTCAAGTCTCATTTCAAATGTCCCCTCATCAGAGACATTATGTTTGGCATCTCATCTAAAGTGTTTCATCACATCCCCTACTTCCAGTCCTTTCCATCATCTCATTGTATTTCCTTATCACCACTTATAGCTATTAGATATTTCTCATATATATATGATTTTATATATATATATATATATTCTCACATATATGAGAAATATCATATAGATGAGAAATATCTAATATGTCATATATATGTATATATATATACATATGTATGTATACATATGTATACATATGTATACATATACATGTATGTATGTATATATATGTATATATGTATATATATACATGTATATATGTATATATATGTGTATATATATATATATGTGTATATATATATATATATATATATATATATATATATATATAGACATGGCAATCTACTCCTGAGGCAATCCCAAAACAGCCATTGAAAACCCTATGAGGGTCTCTATGAGTCAGACATGACTCAATGGCACCTAACAGCACAAACATATATACATTTTGGAATGAGGCATGGAGGTTGAGCAGGATCTGGCTATGTCACCAAGATGGTTTCAAACACAAAGTCTTCCAACGTATGCCTCCTGAGTGCTGTGATTACAGGCTGTGCCACAACATCCAGCTATCTTCTTTATTTACTATTTGTTTATAGTATGTCTCTTCTCACTAGAATGAAAGTTCCATGAGTGCGAATACCTGTCCATCTTGCTCAGTGTCTGTTCTCTATTCCAGTGTCCAATTGTGCCTGACATATGAGCTGCTTAGTATGTGTACGCTGAATATTAAATTAAAAAATATTTCTCTTCTGAAGAGAAGAGAGAATAGAGTTCTGAAGAATTCTATTCTCTATCCCATTTTAAAGCATTGCCTATCTCATAACTCATATCCCAGGCTTCAAGCTTGTTGATATCAGCTCCAAGTAACTAAAAGCTCTTGTCAAAGTAAGATAATCCTTTCACAGGGGCAGTTATATTTCCTTTGAATTTAGACTTCCTATGTAGGAAGTTTAATCAAAAAGATAAAAGGATATGGTATCCAAGGATACTAAAACCTGTTCAGTGCCCCTCAAATTGATATCCCCTTTAATAATTTTTAATTCTACTTACGCTAAAGGACTTCTAAGCCTGTTTTAGATCTTAGGTTGTTACTATATTTCTTCATTTTTCATTACTTATTGTAAAATACTTGAAAATTAGTATTGATAAAGAGTAGAAGTTTATTTAGCTTATAATTTTGTAGGCTGAAAGTCCAAGATTTGAGTGACACATGGGTTCTGCCTCTGCTTTTGTTGTTAGGTGCCATCGAGTTGGTGTCCGACTCATAGCAACCCTATGTACAACAGGTGAAACACTATTATTAGTATGTCTCTGCTATTCATAGGGTTTTCAATCGCTGACTGTATTTTTTGGGGAGTAGGTTGCTGGGTCCTACTCCCAAGCCTACAGCACCCAGTGTTCCTAGGCAGTCTCCCATCCACATACTAATCAGACCCGATCATGCTTAGCTTCTGGGGTCTGACAGGATTAGACACCACAGTGGTATGGCTGTTGGAGTTCCACCTCTAGTGCAGTGCTAATAGTGAATCACATCATGGTCAGAGTACACATGAGAGGGGAAGGCAGAGACAGATACAGAGGTCAGACTCAGAATTTTATAACAAATTCGTCTTGTAAGAACTAACTCAGGGTCTCAACAGGACTGCCTTACTCTCTTCTTGGCAGCCCCCAAAGACTAAGGACCTCTCACTTGGTTCCATACTGTCAAAGCTTCTACACTATCTTCCACCACCACCACCTTCAGGACCACACCTCTAACTCAAGAATCCATTGGGGACAAATGACATCCAAACCATAGCAGGGAACATATAGGAGACAATTGTTATTGTTAGGTGCAGTCAAGTTGATGTTCAACTCATAGCCACTCTATATACAACAGATAAAACACCTATTGTCGTGCTTCTCTGCTATTCATGGAATTTTTAATGGCTAATTGTATTTTGCTGGGATTTAGCTCAATTGGTAGAGTGCTGTGCTGTAGTCTCTGAGGTCCCGAGTTCCATTCCCAGCACCGCAAAAATGGGAGAAGGGCCTGGCAATCCACTCCCAAGGCAATCCCAAAACAGTTAGTCATTGAAAACCCTATGAGGGTCGCTATGAGTCAGATACCGACTTGACGGCCCCTAACAACTACAACAACAACAATTGTATTTTGGGAGTGGGTTGCTGGATCCTTCTCCCAAACCTACAGTATCTGATGTTCCCTGGTGGTCTCTCATCCAAGTACTAACCAGGCCTGATCCTGCTTAGATTCTGAGATCTTTTGAGATGGGCTGCCACAGTGGTATGGCTACAGGCATAAAAGACAATATGTAGAATTATTTAGAAGGTTTTTCATTGCACCACACATTCAATAAAAGAAAGATCCCACTGCCTTGGAGGAATGAGTGGGAGAAATGTAGGAATATGGTGGTCATCAATCTAGTAAAGACTGTACAGCCCAATGGGACTGAAATTCTGTCTTCAGTAGTGTTAGTCACTCAACCAGGGCTAGAGCACCTGACAGCAACTATACTACTTCATTTGCTGACAAGACAGGGAAGTAATATGTTTCAAACCCAACAGAATTTCTACCCACTTGTTTCCTTGCTTTAAGATACCTGAATCTATTATTAAACCTTTTATTTCTTTCTGTTCATGCAAGTTGCTCAAACTGAAGACTGCTAATTAATGTCAACATGATGTTATTTGTCATTTTTTATTGCAAGTATTTACACAGGAAATACTACCACGATTTCACTAAGAAAGTCTTGAAGTTCATTTCTTTCTTTACTTCATTATCCTGAGCCTAAGCTCAGATTCAATAGCAAACACAGAAAGAATGATCTGAATCTAATGGAGTAGATTGGTTATAGAGAAGAATTAGCAAGGCCTCTTTGAACAAACAGTTTCTCCACTAATATCGGGCAAACACTTTCTTCTTCCTGTTCATTAAAATACCTTGACAACTTAGAATAGTTAAGATTTTTTCCATCAGCATCCAATAGATAAATTCTGTACTTAGAAGATTCTATTAGAATGTATTATACAGTTAGCATTGAATATATTGTTATTTTCCCCCAACTGTGCATAAAAGGAAAAGACCACTTGAGTTCACAGAATTTTTAGCACACAAATGGCTTAACAGTTCACTGAATTGCCCTAACTAAAACCAGTCTCTGTAAGTTTAATGCTATCTCTATCCTATTTGGCTGATCCTCATTGCCTGTGAATAAAGAACTTTATTCCTATTTTATTTTAAACTTGCTTTGATTAAACAGAAACTGCTTGAGTTTTATTTTTTGCCCTAAACATAAAGAACAAAGATAAATATCCTAGAGACATCCCTCACCTTTAACAGGAAAGAATAATAACAATGACATCTGATCAATTCAGAAGCACTGTTGAGACAATGTACAATTGGAAAAAGAAGTGAGAAGGAAAGAAAAATAAAACCTTTTAAATTGTAATAGACTGGAAAATGAAATTTATTACCTTCTCACCCTGGCAATGATTTCTGCTGAGAAGGTCATATTCTTTTTTTTTTTTTTTTTCACCTTAAGAAACAATTCCCTCAAACTGGGAAGATTGGGCTCTCTTTTTGCCTATTACATATAAAATTATCCCAGTATTGCAGTAAAAATAAAAACTAATAATAGAATGCATTCTATTTGTAAATATGTAATCTTTTGGCAGAATTTTAGAAACAAACCAGCAGTAATGTTTGGTCTGGCATTTACTTCTACTTATAGGAATTCATTCTAAAGTAAGTTGCTGATAAAATTCAGATCATTTATTGAAATAGATGGCAAGACTTTTAAAAGACTTGCATCTCTTTTGTTTGTAAAGAAAGAAAAAACCCTATTAAAGGAAAATTCTAATATTTATACTACCATATGCTATGGCTTGCTCATTTAAATGCATGGGGTATAGGATGAAGCTTGCAACCACGTTATCAGTATTTTTTACAATCACTTGTTTTTCCCTGAGAAATACCAGTATTATTATTCATTGTATAACTTCTTGCCAGTTCTTAAACAAGAAAGATGAAAAGCACAGCATCCACTTATTTCCATAATCTTTTCTCTTGATAAGTTCTCTAAGTGAGTTGGCATATTTTCATCAGGTGATCAGGCTGGATTTCAAGCCTACTTGACGTCTGTGTATTTCCCCTAAGACAACTGAAAACTTCTGTAGCAAGATATGTAGTAATGTTTGTTAAGGTAATTAAAAAGTAAATGAGAACTAACCTTACTGTAGTGTGCCTGTTTTCTAAATAAGGTAACATATTTTAAAAAACGATTCTTAATTTTACACTTAGTCTGTATTTTTTCCTCGTGTATTTTATATTTTCTCTGAATAAAAGAATATAGTAATTTTTAAGAGTAGTGGGTACTTATTCTTTTTTACTCAGATGTCTCGTTTACTGCATATCTTAATGGTTGTTACTTGTCTTGTTTTTACAACCACAAGTCTCCTGGGCACCGATTCTAGGTTGCAGTGCTAGACCGGCCCACCTGAATCTTTGAATCAGAATTTTGCTCTTGGAGAGTTTAGCTTTATTTGTTCTTATAATGATTGTGCTTATCAGAAAAGATGCCATTTCTACCTCTGTGATTTTTCTAAAAATAGATGTTGTCTTCAGGTGCCCTGGAGTTAGTGTCTAACTCATAGCAACCCTATGTACAACAGGTGAAACACTGTTGTCAGTGTTTCTCTGCTATTCATATGGTTCTCAATGGCTGATTGTTTTTTGAGAGTGGGTTGTCAGATCCTTCTCCCAAGCATACAATACTTGGTGTTGCCAGGTGGTCTCCCATCCAAGTACTAATCAGGCCTGACCCTGCTTAGCTTCCAAGATCTGACACCCTAATAATAGATAATATTTATTTAATATGCACAACAGGAAATCCTTCTAAGCATGCAAGGACCCAACAGGAAAGAGATGACACATACAAAGGGAATGAATAGAGTTTAATTAAGGGAATATTTATAAATCAAGATGCATTAGTCTCCTGTCATTGCCATAGCTGAAAAACTAATCCAAACAAATTTATGGGGGAAGAGGTTTATTGGAAGCTCATGATTAGAGGATTAGACCATAATGATGGCAGGGCAGGCATGGTGGAGGTGGCAGCAAGGTTTGTGGTAGATGACCTCATGGCATGGTGGACCAGGAATGTAGAAGACACTTGGACTACAAGGCCAGAGTCAAAACCTCCAAAGACCAAACTCCAAGGAACTATTTCCAAAAAGCAAGAATTCTACCTCTCAAAATTTCATAACCTCCCAGAACAGTGCCATCAGCTGAGGACCAAATGTTAAAGCACATGATCTTTGGAAGATACTTTATATTCAAACCATGACATTCCACCCTTGTATCCCCGAAGTCCATGGGCATCTTACAATGAACAATGCATTTAGTCCAATTTCCAGAGTCCTAAAAGTTTTAAGAGTCTCAACCGTGTTCAAAAGTGCAAATCCAGTCATACATGTGACATGGGTCTATAATCCCAGCAACTTGGGAGGAAAGGCAGGAAGTTTGCAAGTTCAAGTCCACATGCAGCCTGTATAATTTAGTGAGACCCTGTCTCAAAATTAAAAGTAGAGATTGTGCTGAGGTTACAGCTCAGTGGTAAAATGTTTGTAAAAGCATGCATGAGGCCCTGGGTTCAACCCTCCAGTACAGCAAAAAGAAAAAACATCCAAGTCTAGTTGGGCCTGGTGGCATGTGTCTGTAATCCCACTGACTCAGGAGGCAGAGGCAGAAAGATCACAAGTTTGAGAGCACAGGCAGTCTGATTAGCTTAATGACACCTTGTATCAAGATAAAAAATAAAAAAGGAATTGGGGGTGCAGCTCAGTGATACAGGGCTTGCAGAGTATGTACAAGGCCCTGAGTTCAACCCCCCAGTATCACACACCAAAAAATGTCCAAGTCCATAAAAAAAAAAAAGAATAGGGAGCAATAAGGAGGGATGATGTGAGAAAAGAAAGAAAAGAAATATCATATATGTTGCCTTTATGGCAAAATTGGGATGTACATATGTAAATAGATATACTTACAAAAAAGACATGTAAGTGGACGGGGGTCATTGGTGGGGAGGGGGTCATGAGAAGGTAAGGGGGAAGTGAACACGAGCAATGTACAATGAAATGTTTGTATAGAAATATCATGAAATCCATTAAGTTGTATATTAAAAATTAACAATTAAAAAACTAGTTCAAGTCTCCACTTAGACTCAAGGCATACTTAACTGTGGGCTCCAGAAAAACAAAAATCATGTTACTAACTTCAATACATAATATCACAGAGTAAGCATTCCCATTCAAAAAGGGAGGAATAAGAACACAGAAAGGAAAATTTAGTCTATAGCAACATCCATATTCCACTATGTAAACAAACTTGGTTGGTTTAAGTTGGTGTCTAGTACATGAGACTTCATTGGGCATCTGGTATCATCTGTATTTAAATAGGCTTGGGCAGCTCCACCCCTATGGCCTTGCTGCAAACAGTTCTCCTGTATTGGCTCCACTTTATGTCAGCATCTTCCCTTGCCAGATGATTCATGGCACTGGCATCTCTAACATTCTGAGGTCTCCATTGCTGCATAGGCACCACCCTCAAAGCTTCATGCATCAGCCCTTCAAGGGCTTTTGGCAGGCCCCTTTACCCTGGTGCACATTGCCTGACCTAGCAGTCTATCTTTTGCAATCTTGGTGGCAGCCTCTATAACCCTCAATGCATGCATGTATTATGCATGCCTGCAAAAACAGCACCACATGATATCACCAAGTTTTGTTGCTGGAGAGAGAGGTAGCTTCACCCTTTGGAAGCACAGCTGTGGCAGTGACCTCTAATATGGCTAGGCTGAGAAATCATTTCCCTGGGCAACATCTTTTCAGGAGTGCTTTCAGGAGATATCTTTTCAGACATTCTGTTTTCATGTCCTGGGGCCTTAGATAGGGGGAGTCTGGCTGATTCCTTCTGTGCTCTGAGGGAATCTCTTTTGTCTCAGTGAAAAGGTCACTATGCCTTATCCTTTAACAATCAAGGCCTCCTGGCCTGAACCAGCCCTTTGCACAGGAATCTTAGACAAGACTTTTCACTTTTTAAACTGTACATTTTTCAGATCTTCCTGTTCTGCCATTTTCTCTATTTTCCTGTAAATCTTGCTGAATTAGCAAGCAGTAACCAAGACGTAATCCCTATATCTTGCCACCTTTGTGATGTTTCCTTTGCTAAGTTAATCACTTAAAATTACTTTAATTACTTTAAAATTTAGCCTTATTCAAATTCACAGTCTCTTTATGTTATATACATAAATTTCTTCTAGTCCAGTGCCCAAGAGAATCTGCATTTTTCCTTTGAAACCCTGTGAGTTCCATTAGCATTTCCATCAGCAACAGCATTCTGGTCTTCTTTACTCATTAAAATTGCCCTTCAAGCCCTTGCACTCATATCTCCAAACATTTTCAGATTCCTCCAACAACAATTTCCAAAGGCCAAGGAAGCCCATGGTTAAGTTTCTGCATTGCAACAACTTCACTCTCAAGTACAAATTTTCTGTATTAGTTGTCTGTTTTCATAGCAGCAGCAAAATTAATGAAACAAACTAATGGAGAAAGAGATTTATTGGAAATGCACAGTTAGAGAATCAGTCTACAATGGCAGCAGGCAGGCATGGTGGTAGCTGTGGGGTCTTTGATAGACAACCTCACAGCATGGTGGACCAGGAACAGACAGTCCTGGGCTATGGGTCAAGGCTAAATTCTCAAAAAGCCCATGCCAGGGAGCAACATCCACATAGCAAGAATCCCACCTCCAAAAGTTCCATAACCTCTCATGACAGCACCACGAGCTGAGTATAGAACCTTAAAGCACATGACTTTTGGGGGACACTTTCTATTCAAACCATGATATAAGGCAAGTGGATAGATGATGGTAAGTTTCCTCTGAGTCAGTAACAGATGGAATCTGGTAGAACACCTATTACAGAAGGAATGAGATGTAGGAGAGTTTAGTGTTGTTGCCAGGTGCCCTCGTGTCCAACTCATAGGGATACTTATAGGATTTTCAGTGGCTGATTGTTTCGGGATTGCGTCTGAAGTGGATTACCAAGAAGTCCTTCCAGGAGAGATTAATAGAAGTTGCCAAAATGGTAGCTTTGGAAGAATGCCATTTAACATCAATTTGGCTTTTGGTAGATGACTGAAGCCCTGCCTACCTGTGGCCTGGCAGGAAGCTGCCTATGGGCAAAAGTACCCAGATCTCCATTTCTTCCTGCTTGCCAATCTCCTGCAGGTGTCTTGCATTTGCCAGAGGAGAAGGAGGCTGAGTCCTGCAGTCTGCCTCTCAGCAACAAAGGTAGAGGAAGAAGAGTGGAATGTAGATCTAAAGGGTTAACTGAGGATTTTCCAGGCCAAGGCAATCTTATGGATAACATGATATTAAATAATGTCATCCCTGTTGTGCAGGTTAGGCAACTGATTCAGGTGATTTGCCTATGGGTCATATATTTCATGATCAGCAGAGCCAAGATTTGAAACAAGAAAATCTTATCCACAAACTGTTCTTTAAATCACCCAGTGTTGCTGTAAGGACAGATCCCAAGACAGAGAATGCAGCTTAGTCCTCTTGGAGTTTTCTTTCCTGCCATTCTCTCCCATTTTTGTATCTCCATTTGCTTCAATTTGAAAACCCTAGCAGTTCTAGAACTAATGTAATCTTTGTTATTTACTTTAGGCTGTAAACTAGCAGTAGAAGGAATTTTCTCCTGAATGGAATAACTAAATTTTCTGAATCAGTAACTATCTTAAGAAAGTTAATTCTGCATTATTCTTAGCCTTTTGAATACTTATTTCAAACATTTAAATATGATTGCATAAAAGGTTTGTATTCTCTTGACTAGGAAGAAAATATAAACATATTCTGAGGAATGGTATAGTTGTACAAAGGTGAGAGGCATGCTAAATATTTAAATATTTATGAGAAACATTCTTAAAATTTCTCATTACTTTTATGTTAGAAATCATGTTGGGATCAGGTTTCTGTATTGTGGAGTAAGATAAAATGCTTCTGTGTCAGAAGTCCTACTAGCATGTATTTTTAAACTATACTCTTGTAGCAGTCAGGAATTTTGTATTGCAAGAAACAGAAATCCAACTTATACTACTTTAATAAAGTGCATTATTGGTTCATAAAGTTAGGAAAGATACTAGAAACTAAATAGAGTGGAGACAACATGTAGGAATTAGGGGCCAACAGATTGCAATATAAGACACCACTCTAGGGAAGATCTTTCTGTGTCTCAGACTTCACCCATGTTCCATTTCTCCTTTGCCAAACTTCTGGCCATGTGGATGAGATTCCCTTCTGCTAGAGAATCACTTTGCAAACATGACCATTGGCTGTTCCAGTTTAGCAACTCCAGAAGAAAGATGTTCTTCTCCTTATGCTTCACATAAAAGTCCAGGGAATAAGCTCAGTTTGTGTTTTCTAGAGTGTTCCTAGATTTCTTTCTAGAGTCTCTGTTGCTTGTTGTCATGTGGGCTTTCTCATTGCTGTGGTACTGAAAGCTATGCCATAAATACCTCACACACCATCAGGGCCACCCATGATACACAGGTTCCAGCTGAGTTTCCAGACTAAGACAGACTAGGGAGATGAACCAAGCAGCCCACTCTTGAAACAATTAGCCATTGAAACTCCTATGAATAGCAAAGAAGTACTATCAAGTATAGTGCAGGAAAATGAGCCCCCCAGGCTAGAAGGAATTTAAGAGATCACTGAGAAGAGTTCCCTCCTCAAAGTTGTTGTTGTTGTTGTTAGGTGCCGTCAAGTCGGTATCCGACTCATAGCGACCTTCTGTACAACAGAGAAAACACTATTGTCAGTGCTTCTCTGCTGTTCATAGGGACTTCAATGGCAGATTGATTTTTGGGAGGGGGTTGCCAGGTCCTTCTCCCAAGCCTACAGCTTCTGGTGTTCCCAGGTGGTCTCCCATCCAGGTACTAACCAGACCTGACCCTGCTTAGCTTCCGAGATCTGACGGGATCAGACGCCACAGGGCTCCAGCTGCAGGCCTCCTCAAAGTAGAGCAACCTTAATGAAAGGAATGGAATACAGACAGCTCCTGGGACCTCCGTGGGCTGATATGACACAATTTAAAATGAGAAGAAACATAGTGGCTGTAACATTTGGCTGAAATGTAAAAAAAAATCTTGTGCATGGCACAGTTTTGGGTAATGGTTTGGTTTGTTGTACATAGGCTTACTATGAGTTGGACCTGACTCTATGGCATCTAACAACAACATCAAGGGTCAAAGACTGTTCATATCTTAATTATGCTTTCTAGGAGGACACAATACTATGATTCCACAAAACTGGTTCAACTGCCAATCCATTTTATCACAAGTATTATATGAGTTACCATAAGAGCCCAAGCAGATAAAATACAAAAGAATCTTTTACTTAGATATAATAAAGTCAACCAGCAACCTAGTGGCTTGATGGTTACTTTGGTTACCTCTTTCCTGTATGATATTCTTTGATAATCCAAGAGATAATGATATTTTAATTTAAATTATTACTTTGATTTAAAATGCTATAAAT
>VMDO01022438.1:20198-33582 GCA_007922755.1 Pedetes capensis | reverse complement strand
TGGATCGGAAATATTCAGAAAAGAATTGCACCTGTACTGAACATGTACAGACTTTATCTAGTCATTATTCCATGAGCAATATAGCTATTTACATAGCATTTATGCTGTACTAGGTATTAAACACCTGCAGCCGTAGCCCTGTGGCTTCCAATCCCGTCAGATCTCAGAAGCTAAGCATGGTTGGGCCTGGTTAGTACTTGGATGGGAGACCATCTGGGAACACCAGGTGCTCTAGGCTTGGGAGACAGACCTGGCAACCCACTCCCAAAAATCAATCCGCCATTGAAAACTTTATGAGCAGCAGAGAAGCACTGACAATGGTTTTTAGCCTGTTGTACATATAGGGTCGCTATGAGTCAGATACCGACTTGATGGCACCTAACAACAGCAACAACAAGGTATTAAACTCCCATGTGTCTATCAGCTTGTGCTGTTGGGGCTTGTGTGTTGCTGTGATGCTGAAATCTATGTCACTGGTATTTTAGATACCAGCAGGGCCACCCATGGTGGACAGATTTCAACTGAGGTTCCAGTCTGAGACAGACTAGGGAGAAGGACCTGGCAGCCCACTCTCAAAATAATTAGCCATTGAAAACCCTCTGAATAGCAGAGAAGCACTGTGAAATATAGTGCCAGAAATTGAGCCCCTGAGCTTGGAAGGCATTCAAAAGATGACTGGGGAAGAGTTGCTTCCTCAAAGTAGAGTCCTCCTTAATGATGGGAAGGGACTAGAGCCCCTGGGACCTCTATTTGCTGGTGTGGCAGTACTCAAAATGAGAAGAAACACAGTGTGTGTAACGATGGGATCCAACATAAAAAAGATCATGTGTATAGCACAGTGTTGGGTAGTGTTTTGTTCTGTTGTACATGGGGTTGCCATGAGTTGGACCTGACTCAATGGCACCTAACAACAACAACAAAAAGGTATTATAAGTAACCTAAAGATGACTTAGGGGCTGGGATTTAGCTCAGTTGGTAGAGCACTGCTCTGCAGTCTCTGAGGCCCCAAGTTCAATTCCCAGCACCACAAAAATGGGAGAAGGACCTGGCAATCCACTCCCAAGACTGAAACAGTCAGCCATTGAAAACCCTATGAGGGTCACTATGAGTTGGATACCGACTCATGGCACCTAACAACAACAACAACAAAGATGACTTAAAGTGTATGAGAGGATGTGCATAGGTTATACGCAAATGCTATGCCATTTTGTATGAGGTTCTTGAACATCCATGGATTTTGGTATCTATGGGGAGTCTTGGAGCCAGTCCCCTGTGGATACAATGGGACCATTGCATTTCTGTATTGACTGGAAAATACCTGGCACTTAAAGCCCCTCTGCCTGTGTCCCTTGCCCTGTGCCTCTCATCTGCTTTGGCTGCTGGTTCCCTCCACTGGACCTCCTTCTCAGCATCAGGGAAGGCTTACCATCTGCTCCATCAGGGGGCCTTCTGACAGAGCATCATTGCCCATTTGTCAGGGTCATTTTTGAGTCAGTACCTTGTCCTTGCCCACAGCCACATATTTTGAGTACTAATCTCGATGATAGCTCTGCACTGGATGGAGACTATCATCCACATGTTAAATTAGTGGTTGTTTATATTTTCAGCACCCAAAAGGAAGGTGATTTTTTGGAGTTTCCCCACCTGTGACTGTTTTTTTTTTTAGCTAGCCAGAGTCAAGCATGGATTTCCAGCTGTGAATACCTATTGATACATGCCTTGTACTTGTACCTCACAGATAGAAGAAAACCTATTAATGGCAGAGTCTTTGGATAATTCGGGTAGGGATTAGACATAAGATGAACCTGGCTTTGGAGATAATGAAATTTGATTATCCAAGTGCAACTACAATGTTGAAATCACATAAATAAAATTATATTCAAGTGCCCAAGTTCCTCTCTAGGTGATAGTGGCCACTAACGCTGGTGATCATAGCTGGCAGCCTGGGGGAGCTGTCCTTGGGTTTTTCACACAAAGGGCAGCATTCACAAAAGAGACTGCATCTCTTTTCAAAAGTCCTATTGAATTCCCTGTTATTGCAAATTACTGAAGACTGGCTATATGTTTTGTGTCTCACGCAGAAGTGATTTTTAATATCTTCGAGTGCCAATGGCTTATTTATTCATTCATTCAGCTGTTATTGAAACTTTACTCTGTGCCATCAGGGTTAATTTCTGGGAAGAAAAGCATGAAAATATCTTTACTAAGGAGTTTCCAGGCTAGTGGAGAAATAGGCTAACAATAAATATAATAACTGCAAATGAGTTGTTGTATTGGACACTTTTCAGTCATTTCCCCTGGCCTCCTGACAGTGTTTGTCAAAGACAACATTTCCATTCTTTCTGAAATAATCTGCTTAGTATGACTCTCTCTTCTGGTTTCCCTCTTGTTTCTCAGGCTGGTCCTGCTCAGTCTACATTGTGGGTTACTTTTTCTTACTGAGACTATCAAAAGTTGGCCTGCCTTAGGAACTATGCTAAGTCACTTTCTCTTCTGCACCATGCTCTTCCTCAGCTGTTCCATTCATTTCCACGGTTTTAATTACTCCCTCTGTGGCACTCTCTTAAGGGTATCCCTCTCTCTGATGCCTGTATATCCAGTGGTCCACTGGATGTTCCTACTTGGATGTCTCACAGACTGTCTCAATCTCAACATGTCCAAAATAGAATTCCTGGTTCTCTGAACAGTGCCCACCCAGATCTGTTTCACTTCCTGTGCCCTAGATGTTGAACCAATGACATTACTGTCCACTCAGTTGGTCAAACCAGAAACTTAACAGTCACTTGGCATTCTTCTCCTTATATCTCATGCCTAACACATCACCAGGGTATGTGAGTTCTGTCTTCGTAGTATCTCTTGTATGTTTTCCTAGCCCTAAGAGAGCTGTCTGTGTCCTTGTTTCCTTTACCTGGCATGGATCTATCCTCTCTAGCTCCTTCAGGTGTTCTTGCATGTGGCAGGTGTTGTGATATATTCAAATTGTGGATCTGATTATTAGTGGCTTCCAGTGGAAATCCGTTAGGCCTCTTAGTTAGCACCTCTCCTCTCTTGGAAGCCACGTTTGTGTCATGAAATCTTGAGCTTCCTGTATCTTGCCCATTGCTCATTGAATTAGGGGAAAACACTGACCTGAGCTGGCTCAATTCTTTCTCCATGAAGCTTCAAATGGGGTTAATAAAAACTAATGTGGATCTCTGTAGGGCTACAATTTTTCTTTTTCTTTTTCCTTCCCTTCCCTTCTCCTTCCTTCCTTCCTTCTTTCCTTCCTTCCTCTGTCTCTTTCCCTCCCTCTCTACTCCTATCTTTCTTTCTCTCTTTCTTCATTTTATTTTTCTTTCAGATTTACTGAGGTATCATTGACAGAAATTGTATGTATGTAAGGTATATAATGTGATGTTTTGATATATATACACATTATAAAATGATTGTCACTATCAATCTAATTAACATATGTATCACCTCACATAATTATTATTGTATGTGTGTGTGGTGAGAACATTTAAGATCTACTTTTAGTATATTTCAAGTACACAGTACTGTATTGTTAACTAGAGTCACTATTCTGTGTATTAGATCTCTAGGATTCATTCTCATAACTGAACATTTAAATCTTTTGACTATCATCTCCCCATTCTACCCCTATCCCCAGTCCCTGGCAGCCACTATGCTACTCTCTATGTGTTTGAGTTCTATTGGTTTATATTCCACACACTAGTGAGATCGTGCAGTATTTGTTTTCTCGTGCCTGGCCTGCTTCTCCCAGCATAATGTCCTCCAGGTAGAACATAATTTATAGCCTGAGCACTAAAAGGTGGCTGTTGTCTACCATGTTTTTGGAGAAGCAGAAAAAAATGAAGCTGCAAACAGAGAAAGAGAAAATAATAGGTAGACACACAGAGCAGTATAAACCACAGATGGAGGAAGAATAACTCTCAGCTTTCCAGTGTTTCTCTCTCTTGAGTACAGGCTCTTCCTGAGAACTATTCCTGCTCATAGGATTCACCAGATTTCTGTGAACCTTATAACAAATCCCCCCATTTCATCTAAGCTACCTTGTGCTAATTTCTATTTCTTGAAGTCAAATAATGTTTTTAACTCAAACATTATTATGTTAAAATAAGTCCTGAACATCCTTTGACCTTGGGGCATAGGCTCAAATTCCCAAGTCAAACTCAAAGCCCTGATTGACTTTCTAGGCTTCATTTGGCTCCTTGTTCCTTTGTTCGCTGTGGGCAGCCCAGAACACATACTGTAGTGAGCTGGAGCCAGTCTGGTTCCCACCGAGCTGTACCGAGCTGTATGCTCAGCCTCTCATGTTATGCCTGATACATAGACAACTCTCAGTAAATGTGTGAGGATGAATTGATGGCTGAGGGAGCCCAGGAGGAGCAGCTAAAATTGCAAAGGGAGCAAGCAAAAGTTTTGCAGAGGAGATGCTGTCTGATCTGAGCCTTGACAGAGAAACAGAAAGAGCCCACCTAGCTACTCCCAAGAAGTCAATCATATATGGGAGCCAGGGGAAGAGCCTGAATTTCAAGTCAGTTGCTGCTTTTGACCATGGGATGTGGATACGGTTTTACCCAGAAGGGCTACTGCGAGAATCAGATATAGCAAATGCAGGGTACCTGGAATTACTTTTTAATAAATGAAAGCAGCTATTATTTTCTTTACATCCAGGCACCACACAATGCCATAGGACTTTGCATGCATCATTCCAACTCTCTGAGCCTCATTGTTATGCTTCATGCTATTATTTTCCCTTTCTACCACATTAAATTGTATGATTTGCATTTTCCGAACTGTAACGAAACACTAAAGTTGTTATTAATAGTTACTTTATTATTAATTATGATAGTCTTTAGAATTAGAGTCCCATGGTGAAGGGCTCCTTCCTTCAAGGACTGGGCAATCATTCTTTTCCATTGAGAGTTAAACTGTAAAATATGCAAAGTCACCAGAAATATACAGAATGGGTCTCAGGCCAGCACCATTGGAATATAACTTGGTTGAATATATTAACATATTTAAAAAGAGAATGTCAGTCAGAGGATGGAAAGGCAGAAAAAGTAGCCGTAGAAGCAAACGAGCTCAAGTTGGCTTGTGCAGGGAGGAAGGACAGCCGCTCAGCAGATAGAAGTGATGCATTTCTGCTTCCAAAGATAAGGCTGTCCTTAGCTGTCTTTAAGGGCCAGAAATGGACTGAAGATGCCAACCATTTCCTTCTCCCCCATGATGTCTTCTTCAATGTCCTGCCCAACCTAAAGCCTCAGATGAGGAAGGTCTTGTAGCAAATGCCTTACCTGCTGGCCCCTCCACCTTGACCATGAATGATGGAATTAGGAGTGAATACCTGGCAGAGCCTGAGCTTATCAATCTCATTGTATTCTGATCGTTTGGATCAGATAGGAGGATACTGACCCACTTGACTGTGAGGAGAAGCAGGCTGGAGGGTCGGAACACCATTGGGGCAGAAGCTACCATCTTGGGTGGCAATGCTGAAGCCTTGTGGAGACAGAGGAGTAAGCCAAGAAGTGTCTGCAAGAAGAGAGGCATAAATTAAATATGCAAGGAAAGGCACAGGAGGGAGGGAGGGAGGGAGGGAGGGAGAGAGAGAGAGAGAGAAAGAGAGAGAGAGAGAGAGAGAGAGAGAGAGAGAGAGAGAGAGAGAGAATGTGTCGTCTACTAAACTTCTGCCTGCAGCCATAGCCCTGTGGCATCCAATTCCATCAGATCACGGAAGCTAAGCAGGGTCGGGTCTGGTTAGTACTTGGATGGGAGACTGCCTAGGAACACCAGATACTGTAGGCTTGGGAGAAGGACCCGGCAACCCCCTCCCAATCAATCTGCCATTGAAAACCCTATGGGGCTAGGATTTAGCTCATTTGGTACAGCACTGCTCTGCAATCTATGAAGTCCCAAATTCAATTCCCAGGACTACAAAAATGGGAGAAGGATATGGCAATCCACTCCTGAGGCAATCCCAAAACAATCAGCCATTGAAAACCGTATAAGGGTTGCTGTGAGTTGGAAATGACTCGAAAGCACCTAACAACAACAACAACTAAACTTCTGCTTCTATAAGTCTTGCTTTGCTTCTAAGTAGCCTTCCCTTTCCATTCACACTTCAATGAGTGGGGATATATTCCATATAACCAAACCATCCCAACTGAGATGGAGTTTTAGCTTGGCAGGCTTGACTATTTCTTTGGTGAGGTCATTCTACTGTGAGTAAGATGAATGGATCAGGCTATCCCAGCCAAGTGTGATCAGGTTGTAATTTTGAGTCCAGGTCTGGATCTAAGATTCGTGGTCTACTGCTGTGATAGCAAAATGTAGCACCTTGTATTATAATGGTTTGTTTTTCCCATTGGGTATATTAGCTTGTTATTGTTGTAGTAGCAATTGGACATACATTTAATTTGCATAAAGCAATATAGATTTATTACTTTACAGTCTATAGGTCGCCTGCAGCTGTATCACTGTGGTGTCTGATCCCGTCAGATCTCAGAAGCTAAGCAGGGTCAGGCCTGGTTAGTACTTGGGTGGGAGACCTCCTGGGAACACCAGGTGCTGTAGGCGTAGGAGAAGGATCTAGCAACCCACTTCCAAAAAACAATCTGCCATTGAAAGCTCTATGAATAGCAGAGAAGCACTATCAATAGTGTTTTACCTGTTGTATGAGGGGTCCCTATGAGTCAGGCACCAACTGGATGGCACCTAACAGTAACAAGAACAAGTCTATATGTTGGAAATTTGACATTGGACTCACTGAGATTAAATGAAGGTGTTGGCAGGTCAGATTATTTCTGATGGATCTAGAGAAGAATCTTTTTTTTTCTTGTCCTTTTCTAGTTTCTGGAAGTGTCTTATGAACCCTTCCTCTAGCTTCAAATAGGTAACAGAACATCTCGCTAACCCTGCTTCCATTATTATATCTCATTCTATCTCTCTTTTTGGACTATCTCTACACTTTTAAAGCCCCATATGATTACACTGGCTGGGATGTAGCTCAGTTGATAGAGCGCTGCGCTGCAGTCTCTGAGGTCCCGAGTTCAATTCCCAGAACTGCAAAGATGGGAGAAGGGCCTGGCAATTCACTCCCAAGGCAATCCCGAAACAATCCACCATTGAAAACCCTAAAAGGGTCACTATGAGTTGGATACTGACTCGATGGCACCTAACAACAACCTAACAACATGATTACACTGGGCCCACCTGGATAAATTCCTATAATTTCCTCATCTCAGGATCAGCTGATTAGTGGCTCTAATCCATTTGTAATTTCCTTTCCTTTTCCATCTTCATTTCCTTCTTTCATGTAACCTATCAATGCATAGGTCCCAAGGATTAGGGTATGGCTATCTCCAGGGAGGGTATTCCTCTATCTACCATATGTGGCTTGACAATAAAAGGAGAAAAGAACGGAAGATTGCCATATATAGTATTCTTTAATAATACTCTTTTGGCTTAGGAATCTTTGGTGCTCAATCAGTAAACTTGTAAATTTCCATTCTGTAACTGGTGCATGAATATCTTTGGGGTTCACATTTTAGCAAAAAGATCACTGATTTTCCCTGCCTCTTGGCTTGGGTTTGATCCCCATAGGATTTATGACTTGAGGTGCCTATTTTGCTTCTCTGTACTTCAGTTTCCTCCATTAAATGCCAATAATAATAGTATTGTTTGGAGGATTCAATGGAATCAAATATGCTTAAAAAAACTTGATAAATGCCTGTTTCCTTATTTCTTTTGCCTTTCCTTCCAGATCCTGGGAGCCTGGAACCCTGACCTGGACATACCAAGCATGCTCCTCAGCAAGAGAAGGCTCAGTATGTCTTGGCTGCAGAAGTGACATGGTGCCAGGAATCTGAAACTAGCATTATGCCATGATGACAGTGTACAATCTTCTGCTTTTTGTGCCCCAATTTTTGGTTCTTTTTATCTCCGAGTGTGGGAGCCCCATAGGGCTTCTTTTTGTCTTTCTTTTCTTGCAGCATAAGATGACAAGGATAAGGAAGCCAAGAACACCATGCGCTGGGTGCTGCCACAAGGGAGCTGCCAGGACAGTGATTTTGGAGGCTGAGTGACAGGAGGAATCCCAGGAATCTCAGCAGATTCCAACCTGGCTATGGCCTAGAGCAAACTCTGTCCTATCCTTTGAGCAGCTTATACTTTCTTTGGAGGGTTTGCTTCCTGCAAAGGTGGGTGAGCCCTCTTCATGGCCATGACCACAGCCATGGGCTTCTGCCGGAACTGTTTTACTCTTTTCTGTTTGAAGGAGCTTGACTTCATCAAGCCTTTGACTTCATCACCCTAGTGTCCAGGATGGAATGAGATGAAGGAGCTGCTCAGCTGGCTTGTAGCAGGAAACTTAGTCTGGCTGGATTTAAGTGGTAACGTTATGGAAATGCAACCCATTTGGATATCAAAGACTCTTTGCAAAACATTCTAGAAAGTTATTTCTGTTTCAGCTGAAAAAGCAGTCTGCTAATTGGGAAGTGTGGCTTCCAAACTTTCTTTTAGTTTTAGACAGGGTAACTCAGAACTAGCGGCAGCTCACAAAGCATCATCGCCGTCACCTACGTCAGCTCTTTTCTTGGCTCTTGAGTGCCCAGGCGTCTTTGAGTCAGAAGGACTGGTGTTGTGATCCCAGCTCTTCTGGGACTAGCAGTCACTCTACTTTTCTGAGTTCCAGTTCTCACCACTGTAAAATGATGGTATTAATAGCTGTGTCATAGACTTTTGTGCTGATTATAAGCCCCTTGCATAGCACCAGGCCCTTATTAAGAACTTTGGAACGAATACTATTCCTTCCTTTTTGGAGTCTCTGCACACAATGATTATGTCTGCCTTCACCTGAGGCTGGACACTTTATTAAGAAAAGAGGTTTATTCAGCTGGAATCTCCTGGGTCTGATGAGGACTTCCAGGTGGGAGGCATTACAATGGCAGGAACATATGCAAGAGGGTGATCATACTGCGAGACAGGAGGTCAGAGCAAGGAGAGTGGGCAGTCTTGCCCCTTTTATAAAAAAAATCCTCTTTTGCGAGTGAATTCAGGGTACCATATTGTTGCTGTTGTTGTTAGGTGCCGTCAAGTGGAGTCCGACTCATAGCAACCCTCATAGGGTTTTCAATGGTTGACTGTTTCGGGATTGCCTTGGGAGTGGGTTGCCAGGTCCTTCTCCCATTTAGCGGTGCTGGGAATTGAACTCGGGACCTCAGAGACCTCAGAGCAGTGCTCTACCAACTGAGCTAAATCCCAGCCCACCGGGTACCATGAGAACTACCTAAATGCCTTCCAGGGCCAGCACCCTCAGTGACCTAGGGATGTCCTATTGGGCCTCCCCTACCACCTTTCACCATTGCCACATGGAAGACAAGCACCCATCCCATGAGCCCTTGGGGGACACTCACCCCACATCCAAACCACAGCAGAGGTTCTGCACCCGAGTACCTTTCTCCATGCGACGTCCTTGCGAATTCCTCGGCAGCTTCTCTGGCTGCAGCTCCCTGAAGCCGATGCACCCGCCACAGCCTGGCTACTTTTGAGCCCTTTCTTTCCACATCTCTGCACCCAGTCGTACACTCTTCAGCCCCCTCTGTTGCGTCTGCTTCACCTCCGGCCAGGAAGCACTCGGGGGTGGCTCCTTCTCTTCCTCTTCATTACAAAAGTTATCTTGTGCCCTGATTATAAAAGCAATTCATGTGACATCAGAATACTTCTAAAAATAATGAAACAGATTATTAGGCAAATTCTTGCCACCCACAAACCAGATTATTAGTCGAATTCTTGCCACCTACAACCCAGATGCCCATCAACAAATAAGTGAAGAAATGAACTGTGGTACCTTCACACAGTGGAGTACCACTTAGAAATAAAAAGGAATAAATTTCCAGCGGTGGTGGCTCACGCCTCTAATCCAGGTGACTTGGGAGGCAGAGGCTGGAGGATTGCAAGTTCAAGGCCAGAGGCAGCCTAGGTAATTTAGCGAGACCCTGATTCAAGATAAAAAAGAAACAATAAAGAATGGGCTGGGGGTGCAGTCCAGTGATAGAACACCTGTAAAATATGTGTGAGGTCGTGGGTTCAACTCCTATGTACCACACACGCGCGCGCGCGCACACACACACAACAATAAAAATACATAAACACATACATACATACACAAAAATGAAAAGGGAATGAACCAGTACACACACAGCAACATGACCGCATCTAAAAATAATTATGCTGAGTGAAAGATGGCAAGCAAAACAAGACTGTATACTGCCTGATTCCACTTATATAAAATGCTCAAAGACATGAAATAGTGCAAGACACAAGATCAGTGACTGCCCTTTAACAGGGGGCAAGTATGAGAGGGATGGATTATGAAGGACCAGAAGGGGATGATGGGTATGCTCGTTATCTTGATTGTGGACCTGGTTGCACTAGTATCAAGTTTTATCCTGTAAATGTGTGCAATTTGTGTATGTCAACTATGCTCAATAAAACTAGTAAAAATCCATACCCGATGACATGTTCAGACAGGATCTTTTGCTAGACGGTTCTCGGGTGGCACCTTCCTCCAGGCTTGCATCTGGACCCCTGGTGGAAGTGGAGTTTGCTAAGACAGCCCTGCTTACTGAGCCTCAGCATCTAGCCCTCTAGCTCCTGTCCCATCCTGACTCAGGGAGCAGGGACCTGGTGCCTCCAATGGTTGTCCCCAAGCCCTTATCTTTATTTTTGAGGTGGTGGGGGTTGAACCCAGGGCCTCACACTTGCGTGCTCTGTAAGTGCTAGACCACTGAGCTGCACCCCCAGCCCTTTTTTTTTTTTTTAACTCTTTTGAAACAGGTTCTTGCTAAGTTACGCAGAGTACCCCTGGTCTCGACCCTGGAATCCTCCTGCCTCTGCCTCCCAAGCCACTGTGCTCGGCAGCCCTTATTTTTTTGTCTTTGTTGAGGCAGTGGCTACAGCTCACCTGTGTGCAGAGGCAACCCACACAGAGCGCCAATAACTCCTTCCAAAGCCCTTGTCACTTTCTTCTCTTCTGTCTGCCGTGAGTCTCAGCTTTTCCTGCAGAGTCTAGAGCTGAGGGGTGGTCTCAGGGAGGCAGAAGGGGCTTGGGTGGTGTCCTCAGCCAGGCCTGCCTAGGGCTCAGCCCCTCCATGGGGGTCCTACATGGCCCCTGTTACTCTCTGTTTGGAGGCCTCTGCTGAAACTCTGAAACGGGAAATGTGTCATCTCAATAATCTGTTCCACTTCCCTCCGTGGCATTGCGATACCAAGCGGCGAGTTTCTCCCAGATCTATTTTAGGAGGCGTATTTATCAAAAGCACAGGCAAGCAGCCTCTGTGGGCATGGCGGCTCTGAGCAGGTAGCGTGACCCTCTGTCCGGCAGCTGCGCGCTTCTCCTTTTAGGCCCTTTCCTCGCTTTGTCGGTGAACGTCAGGCAGCGATCACAGATAAGGGTCTCACCCACTTCCCATCCCTGGGAAGGGAAAACGCCACAGGCTCCAGCAGCATGTGTGGAAGCCCCACATTTGCCAGGCAGGTACCCAGAACCGATGCTATCGAGGTGACCATGATGTCTCCTGCATTCGCTGACCCCACCATCTAGCAGAGGAGACCACAGGAGGGCAACTTGGAGAAAACAAGCCGGTAGACAAAGGGGTGCATGGCTGGCCTCAGGGACGTCTTTTAGGAGGGAGGCAGAGCGAGGCTGAGCGGCTTTGCCCAGAATCCCGCTTCACCATCTGCGTCCGGATCCTCCCCTCTGTGGGAGCCGGGGGCGTGAGAAGGAATCAGACACGTTCCCTCTCCATCGATCGGGGTCACATGCGAGCATGTGGGTGGAACCATCTCCTCTCCTTGCTCCACGCTCCACAGGACGATGGAGGGGAAAATTCAAGGAAAGAAGAAAGAAGGGAGAAGGCCCGGTGTTCCCCTTCCCACCTCCAGTTCCAACTGTTCTAAATGGCTAGGAGGTGAGTGTCAAATCATATATGAGAGTCAGGTTTTAAGGTGTCTATGCCAAGCTTCCATAACAAAAAATGGCTAGAAGCCTACAAAACTGGAGTCAGATCGCATACAGGGTGCAAGGGGTCTCTGCAAACACAGTCAGTAATAAAAATATGGAGGGTGTGGTACATGACAGGAAGTAGGTCTGTGCCTTATGTAAACTCGTTCAATCCTCACAACCACTCCGAGGGGGGTAGTAACATTCTCCTTTATACCAGCGAGGCCACTAAGACACAGGGAGGCTAAGTAACTCGCCCAAGGTCGTCCACATTGGACCTTAACTCCAAAAATAATGCCGTCCGCCCCCTGGCTTCCTTCCTGTTCCAGTGAATCTTTCTGTTCATCCCTTGAAGGGCACGACCTCTCTAACGTGCTGGAGGGAGGTCCAGAAGCCCCTTTGAGAGGCTGCCAGCCTATGATAGGGCCCTGGCTGTGCATTGAGTTAGGGAAACCCAAGCATCCACATTGGGCTGGGATTTAGCTCAGTTGGTAGAGCGCCACTCTGCAGTCTCTGAGGCCCCAAGTATGATTCCCAGCACCGCAAAATGGGAGAAGGACGTGGCAACTCACTCCAAGGCAATCCGGAAACAGTCAGCCATTGAAAACCCAATGAGGGTCGCTATGAGTTGGATACCGACTCGACGGCACCTAACAACAACAACAACAACAAGCATCTACATGCATTTCTGCCATTTCCTTGCTCTCAGACGGCGTCTATGCAGCACTTGGGGCCTGGCTGTGTGCGTGCCCACCTCTCCTTTAGGACTGGAAGTGTCTGACGGTGGGGACCATATCTCAGCCATTCTTACAGCTTCCTCACGAGGGCCCAGTTATGTGGCACAGTGCTGGCATATATTAAACATTTAGTACCTGTTTATTGAGTGGAGTGAAGGAGGAAATGGTTTCTTAATTATCTTCAAAAATCTCATTTTCCCTCAACCCAATTAATTTCAAAGAGACTTCTACAGTACTTCTGTAGAAGCAGGTACTTCTACAGTAGCATGGTGATAATAATGATGTTATTAATAATTGCAGTTACTATGCACTGAGTGTTATGCAGCAGGATTTGGGGAAAGTAACTTAAATAGACCCTTCAGTATATATTAAGTATATCTATATGTATTGATCCATGCACATAGATAGATAGATAGATATAGAGAAAAAGAGAGAGAGAGAGGAAAGAGGATGGAGAGGGGGAGAGAGAGAAGAAAACGGGAGAGAGAGGGGGGAGAGAGGGAGAGAAAGAGGAACAGAGAGGGAGAAAGAGGAACAGAGAGGGAGAGAGAAAGGAGAGAAAGAGGGAGAGAGACAGGGGGGAGAGAGAGAGAGAGAGAGAGAGAGAGAGAGAGAGAGAGAGAGAGAGAGAGAGAGAGAGAGA
>VMDO01022438.1:0-20098 GCA_007922755.1 Pedetes capensis | reverse complement strand
CATTGTACTGTAGGGTTGTGAGCAACTTGGCCAATTCTGAGGGGCTGGCAGGATGACTGGAGCCCTCTTGGTGACCAAGATAGACAAGATGAGGGTCTATGCACTAAGATCTGTAGTTGGGGCTGCAAGCTTTCCAGCTTACGCTTGTGTTCCTTCTCAGAGGACCGTCAGGAAGCCAGGGTGCGTTTCCTCCTTGTCATTGCCTGGAAATGACTTGCTTCATTTTAATTCAGTTCCTCAAGGAATTATTAAGTCTCAACTCTCATGAACACCCCCTCTGTCTTAACACCTTCTATTTTAGACTAGACTTGGCTGAGGGGACGCAAAGGCCATTCATCTCAGCTCTCACATTTACGAAGGACATGTTTAGGCATTTAATACTGCATCCAAACAAGGCTGCACAGAAGACTGTTCTATTTCTGCCAATGTTAAAGAAGTCTGTTTCATGAAAAATACTTAAATTTGCCACTATTGTTTGTACTTCTTTTCCACCATACCTTCATTTTTAATATATCAGCATCTTCAAAAATTAGAAGTATTCAGGACTTTTCTCTCAGTTTTGGAAAAATTATCTGGTACTGGTTACCTGAAATGCTTGTAACTTCACAAAGGTGATTAACTCACTGTGCTCTCTCATCTCATAGACTCTGAACTTGTGAATGCCCACTTCCTGAACCATTTACTCTCCATCTTAAGTTGGCCAATGCCTGCCTGTTCTTCAGATTTCACACCTCATCTCCTCTACAAGGCATGAGCTTGTTGGGTGCTCCGGTGCTCCTAAAACAGCTGTATTTGCCCCATTGGCTTGCTTAATATACTAGGATGTCATTCTGTTTCCTTCTGTGTGCTCCCTGAAAGACCATTTGTTCTCAATTTGGGGTGTATAGGAATTTAGATTACCCATGGTGTCCTTAATGGGAGAAGGATCTGGCAGCCCACTCCCAAAAAATCAATCTGCCATTGAAAACCCTATGAATAGCAGAGAAGCACTGACAATAGTGTTTTGCCTGTTGTACGTAGGGTCACTACGAGTCAGATACCTACTCGAGGGCACCTAACAATAACATAGTGTCCTTAAAGTTTTATATTGTTTATCTACCTCTATAACACTATTGGGCAGGGATTTAGCTCAGTTGGTAGAGCGCTGCGCTGCAGTCTCTGAGGTCCTGAGTTCAATTCCCAGCACCACAAAAATGGGAGAAGGGCCTGGCAATCCACTCCCAAGGCAATCCCGAAATAGTCAGCCATTGAAAACCCTATGAGGGTCACTATGAGTCAGACACCGACTTGACAGCACCTAACAACAACAACAACAACATAACAATATTGGATGAAAACAACCACAAGACCTCAGTGGCCTCCTGTAATGAGTAAATATTATTTATGTGTCTGGACCCATTTGGGGTTTATACATGGGTTCTGCTGCTCTTGTTTACATCTCTGGGGTTCCCTGGCTGATGGCTGCTCTAGGTTAGCCTTTGCTGAGGTAACTGGGCTCTGTCCACGTGTTTCTACCTCCCTTCTGGACTAGAGGGATAACCAAGGCTGTCCTCATGGTGGTGGCAGAAGTGTGGATGATTAAACCCCAATGTGCAAGCCCATTTGACACACTTCTACTTGGATTACTCCCACTATCCTCTCATGGACCCAAGTTGGTTACACGGATAAACTCAGAGTCAAGTGGTAGGGCAGATCACCCTCTCACTGTGGGAAGGTCCGGCCAAGAGATGTAGTCAGGGGAAAGGTACAGAAAAGAGCAAAGTGCAGGAGCCAGTGCTGCCATCTGCTACATGTTGTATGTGAGAATACTGTGCATATTCCAGAAAAACAATCTAAGGCTTTCACCAGTTCTTGCAGATCCCATAACCATAAATGTTCCAGAACTTTCAATATACACCCATCCTTGAGTTCAGGGACTCTATCTTCTTTATGGGCTGGGATTTAGCTCAGTTGGTAGAGTGCCGCCCTGCAGTCTCTGAGGTCCCAAGTTCGATTCCCAACACCGCAAAAATGAGAGAAGGACGTGGCAACCCACTCCTGATGCAATCCCGAAACAATCTGCCATTGAAAACCCTATGAGGGTCGCTATGAGTCAGACACGACTCGACGGCACCTAACAACAACACAACATCTTCTTTTTATGTATATCTCCAAAGCCTAGAATATAGGACACTGAACATGGCATATGCTTAGTACATGTGTGTTGGATGAATAATGGATGCCTTCTCTATATAGCCTCAATACTAGGTTCTGGGGACAGGAAAGCAAACCAACCCAGGCCTCTGTTGTCAAGGAACTGTTGCTATGCATGCTTTCTGAAAGTCATTGCTCAGGGGGCAGGGTCAGGAAGTGAGTGGATATTCTGAAGTTTCAGCCAGAATAAAGTTTGTGTCATTATATCTTGGGGGATAAAAGTCAAGAAAGGACAAGCGTTAGAGGATATGTAATAAATGTGGAAACTTGACTTCTGTGGTTCCCAGCGTGGGTTAGACTGTATAAACCACACACGGCACAAATAAACAGACACGCCAGCCCGAAGAATGCAAGTGGAGACCTTATACTTATTGATGTCACAAAGTGAATAATGAATTTTCTTAGCACTTAGTTCCAGAATCCCTCTCTGAGAAGGAAATTGCCTCTGCTCAGGAAAATATTTTGATAAGGTGCTCGAAGCAGAAGATGAGCCCCTGAAGGCTTGAGTGCTCCAAGAAGTTAATTGTTCCTCCTCACAAAGAAGGAAGGAGAAAGGAGAAGGAAGAGGGAGGAGGCAAGGCCTGGGGAGCTAACTCATAGCTGAGACCCAAGGAGGAGGAAATGGCAAAATACCCCTGTGAGAAAACCAGTAAGGAGTCCCTGAGCCTTGGATGAAACTAAAAGGCAGTCTTCAGCACATTGCTGGGAAGCATTCTGTGGGACCCTGCCTTGTGACCTCAAGGTTTACCAACCACAAATGCATGCTACATTTTCTTTACTCTCACTTCTCACTTTATTGGTTGCTTTTATTATGCTTTCATGGGAAATGAGAAAAAGATTGAGCTACTCACTAGGATCAATGTGGTCCAAACAGAGAAAGCAGATTAGCACTGGGCATCTGGGAACAGAGATTTTTATGCTCAAGCACCCAAGATCTTAGGAAGTTGGTGAAGGCTTTGGATGCTCAGAGGTTGTGGAAGCTGTGTGTATCAAGGTGTCTGCACCTGATACGTGCTCTGTGATGTTCTCTGCTTGGGGGAAGTTTGGCTGGTTTCTTACATTCTGTCTCTATGCTTTCTCACCTCTAAGCTGAGAATGTCTACAGCACACCACCCTCGTGTTCCATACCATCAGATCTTGGAAGCTAAGCAGGGTCAGGCCTGGTTAGTCCTTGGATGGGAGACCACCTGGGACTACCAGGTGCTGTAGGCTTGGGAGAAGGACCTGGCAACTCACTCTCAAAACAATCAGTCATCAAAAAGCCTATGAATAGCAGAGAGGCACTGATAATAGTGCTGGGCATGGCACAGTGTTGGATAATATTTTATTTGTTGTACATAGGGTCATTATGAGTTGGACCTAACTTAATGGCACCTAACAACAGCAACAACAACAACCTGAAAATACTAGGATCTCCTTCATGGCATCTTTGGGAGAACAGCCTATGGATTAATAGATACAAAGCACAAAGCACAGCTCTTGCATATATACTCACTCATGTCAGCTCTCATTGTTTCCATTGGCATTGTTATTATTACTACCATTTTTGTTGTTATTCATCGCTGACATCTTAGTAATACTGGCCAGATAGAATAGAAATAATATGAGACTGGGAATCAGAAAGTCAGGGTCTGATCTTAGCTCTTCCTCTAATCTGCCATCTGACCTTGAGAAAGTCACTTTGCCCTTCAGGGCCTTAGGCTCCCTCTTCCTCTATTAATGGAGAGAATTTGACAAGGCTTTCTCCAATGGTTGGTTTTTCCCATCAAATTGCAAGAGGTCTCACAGTTCCTGGCCCCGCAAAGCCTGCCCACCTTGACATTGGTGGAAGCAGCCTTCGGTTGCAGTCCACAGTCCACTCAGAAGTCCATTTCCCCCACTCAGCATAACAGCGAAGTGAGACTGACTTGGCGTGTTTGTTTACACCCCTTGGGAAGTTATTTCCCTTTTCACTTAATTACCTGATGCCCAGACATTGCTGTGCAAAATTCGCCTCAAATACATTTTGTAAAGTCATCTAGACTTGCTCATTTGGTGCTTTGATTAAAATGTGCAATCTTCTCCAGGCTTCAGCACCTTGTTAAATAATTGCACCTCCAGTGAGAAAGTAAACAGCGTGGGGGCACAGGGAACAAGATAAATGTGGTGCATGGCCAGCAGCTCTTTTACATGCCATCCCCCCAAAATAAACCTGCAACCTCTGGGTTGAGTGCTGGACAACACTGGCTTTTGGCCGCTGCTTTTTCACAGTGTTGTTCAGGAGAAGCATACCCCAGAAGCAGAGCAGAATCCCCCTCTCTACCCCTTCATGGTTCCCTGTCTGCTTAACTTGGCCTAGGTCCTGGAGAAAGACTTGCTAAGGCTTGGTTACTCCCCAGGGAGCTGGCTCATTCCATGACAGCACCTCAAAGTGAAGTTTCCCTTAATTGCTTTGCACTCATTGTGTGAGGAACAGTGGCTGTACACAGAGTACACTTCTTAGAGAGGATCGTGGTGCCCCAGAGAGGTTGGCACCATGTTTGGAAGTCTCACTGATGAGTAAGGTTGGCCTTGAGCATTTCACCTTACCTTTCTTGACCTTCATTCCACCCATCCCTTGATTCTTCTATAAAATGAGTAAGTTTGACATTGCGAATAGCCCGGGATCAAATGCACCTGTGCCATTTGCTTAAACTGTGACCTTGGACAGGTGATATCACCTCGCTGAGACTCAGTTTTCTCATCTGGAAAAGTGGCTGAGCGTTGATATGAAGATCAAATTCATAATGCACAATATCAGGTATAGAGATGGTGCTTTGCGGGGGCCAACAGTATGGTGGTCTGGAATGAGAAAAGGTTGGAGATTAGCTTTGGGTGTGAATCTTGGGTCTACAAATTTCTAGCTGGGATCCTGGGTAAGTTACTTATCTTCTGTGAGTCTCTGACTCTTGATCTATCAATAGGGATAATAAATACCCACCTTAAAAGGTCTTAAGGGATTGAGATTAAAGATGATGATCTATACAACATACACATCAACCAGTCTTCCCAGAGAAGAGCTCCTTACGCACTTATGCATCAGGGAAATGCTAATGATCTGTGCTATAATTATCCACTTTTGAGCTCCAGAATGGGACCCTTAATCCAAGATGATGTCCTACCCACTGTGGTCCAAGAAAGGCTGAATGGTGCTGGTTAGCAAGAGTGTTGGTGGGAAGTTCATTTTCATAGCATCCCAACTCCCAAGTATTAGTTTAGAGTCTAATGACCAAGCTGACATAGACTCTTCTTGACTTTTCCTTCTTGTCCCAAGAGGAATCAGAGTGGGAAAAAGAAGACCATCTAACATCTTCCTAAAGTTCTATCCATCCATCCATTCCATTTTCCATCCCTCTATTCATCCCTCCAGCATGATCAAACTGCCACAGGATGGGGAGGAGGGACAAGGAGGATCGAGGAATGAGAGAGAAGATGACCTCAAAGTAAAGAGATCAACTTTAATAGTTTGGGAAATAATTATAATAATATCAACAATACCAAAGGATGGTAATGATGCAAATGGGCTAGACTAATCAAGTAATACTGCTGACAATGTAAAAAGACAGATCACTACAGAAAAAAGTTTAAAGGACTTAAATCATAATTGGGATGCAAGGGTATACAGAAAAATAATCCCACAAAAAGACATGGAAGTAGAAGAGAGGCCTTTGGTGGGGGAGTGGGAGAAGGGGGAGGAGGGGTACAAGAAGATAAGGGGGAAGTTATCTGTGTAATGTACAATGAAGCACATATACAGAAATGTCAGAATGAAATGCATGTCAGAATGAAATGCATGTCAGAATGAAACACATTAAGTTGTACATTAAAAGTTTCCAATGAAAAAAACCTGCCACCATGTATAAGGTGAATCCTGTATAAGGGTCATTTAAGAGATATTTTGGTGGAGAGATTTGGTTTAAGAGGAAAACGGAGGGAAGAAAGTGGAGACAAACTGTGCAAGGAAGAGCAGAGAGATGGAGTGAGAGTTAGAGAGGAGTGAAGGGTCAGGAAAGGGGCTTGTCCTCTATGTCATGGGGAAGGTCAAGAAGAGAGGGAAAATGTGATGATGCAAGAGATGGAATGAATGACTGAGCAATGGCTTTGTTATTGATAAAGGGAATGGGGATCAGGGCTCGAGCAGAGGGGCAGGCCTTAGAAAGAAAACTCTTAAGTTCATCCATGGATTGGGTGGGACAGCAGAGTACATGAGACCAATGCCCTGAGATTGGTAGATGTATCAATGTGAGCCTATGGAATTTTCACCTCCTGACTTTTATTTTCTTAGCTGGGAGAGAGGAAGGGCAAAGAGAAGTTATGAAATAATATTTTAGCCCCTTGACTTGATTTCCTCTGAATACACCAGGCAGGAGAGTGTGTGAACAAATGACTTGGAGAATATAGCAGGACTGGAAAATAGCATTTTGGCCCACTTAAGTTGGCTGCCTCCTTGTGTCTGTCAGCTTGTCATGCTGTGGGGGCTTGCATGTTTCTGTGATGGTGAAAGTTATGCTACTGGTATTTCAGATACCGACAGGGCCACCATAGTGGACAGGTTTCATCTGGACTTCCAGCTTAAGACAGACTAGGGAGAAGGACCCAGCAGCCCACACCCAAAACAATTAGCCATTGAAAGCCCTATGAATAGCAGAGAAGCACTGTCAAACAGAGTGCCAGAAAATGAGCCTCGTAGGCTGGGGAAGTGTTGCCTCTTCAAAGTAGAGTCAACCTTAATGACGGGGCTGGAGTAAAGCCCCTGGGACCTCCTTTTGCTGATGTGGCACAACTCAAAGTAAGAAGAAACAGTGGCTGCACCAATGGGCTCAAACATAAAAGGATCATGTGCAAGGCACAGTGTTGGGTAGTGTTTTGTTCTGTTGTACTTATGGTTGCTAAGAGTCAGACCTGACTTGATGGCATCTAACATCAGAAACAAGATTGGTCAGCATACACTTGAAGTAATCCAGTATATATGGTTGTGCATTTTTCTCCCACTAAGTTCAGTTCCTTTGATGAAAGTGAAGAATAATGAGCTTTAAGAAGGTTGGGTTTTTCCCTGGGTGATTCTTAAGGAAAGAGGAAGAAAGCAGCTGGAGTGCATGCCAGGGAGAAATGATAACAATATGTACTCAAACGTGAGTGAGACTATGTAGAAGTTGAGGGTCAGGAAAAGAGAGGCTACAATAGTAGATTTAGGTTATGAAGGTGGCACATGTTCTTGGAATTGGCAAAGTAGAGATGAGAGGTAGTGGTTGGAAAGTAGAATCCTTAGAATTTATGTAAATGGAAGGGTGAAATTTCCTTGTATGAAAAGTTCTAGGGTATGGCTATTGAATGGTTGAGTTAGGAGGGAGGAAAAAAGTCGCTAGAAGAGAGGAGGTTGTGGAACTGAGAGTCTGGGGCTTTGTAGAGATTTGTCTGTGGAACATGAAGTCATTAAAAATCTTAACTGAGTCAGTATTGGAGAGGGTGGCAATGATCCAGGTGCTACAGTCTGGTAGGAATGAGGAGACTGATCTGAGGGGGGAGTCTATGGATGACTATAACAGGAGGGGTGGTGGGTTATTCAGTCTGGCAGCATGCCTGTCAAAGCCAGCAGTGTTAGGGGGCAGCAGTGTGGGGGGAGATCCCTAACAGCCATGGAGGACCAAGGCAGCAATGGCATGGGTGTGAACCAGACAGCTACCTCTTGAGAGGATGACAGGGGAAGCTGTGTCCTCAGGGGGAGCTTTGGATTTTCTTAGGGTTTGGTTCTAGACTCAGACTGAGCCAGAGCCCTTCTAGTACTTCCTCCTTGTTGTTACCCAGGACTTGGAGTCCAACTGTCTTGATTCAAGTCTTGTATTTTTGATCTGCTACTTAACAACTCTGTGATCTTGGGATAATGGGTTAACTTCGCTGTGCTTTAATTTCCTCATCAGAAGATGAGATGGTAGGGCCAGGGGTGTAGCTCAGTAGTAGAGCGTGCCTGAGTCACTGGGTTCAATTCCCAGCTCCTAAATAATCAATCAATAAAAAGAACTTGGGATGGTAATGTGCTTAATCACGTAGTTCTCATGAAGATTAAGGGAATCAGTACAGACATTATGCTCGGAACACGACTTGAATATCAGCATGCCTACAGGTGCTTACTGTTAATATTATTATTTTGAAATTAATATTCTGTTCTTGATGGGCTTCTTATTGAGTTAGATGGAAAAGTCAAGGAACTATTATGAAATAAAATTGAAGATATAGGGAGTTTGCTGGTAGTGGATCCTGAGTTCCAGTGGACTCAGTGAGAGGGCTTGGGAAGCTGGGGATGGTGAGATTATGGGGTGTACAGAGTGATGAGAAGCAGGGTGATGAAGGCTGAGGTTAGGGAGTCCTGCTGCCAGAGGACATGGCTGGGTGTAGGCTGATCTTTCCTGGACAACACAGAGCTCAGGGGCCACCTCTTTACTTCTGCAGATGGACATCATGAATGTGATTCACTGTCTATCCCCAGCATGACACAAAGAAAGCCCCCACCATATTCTGGTTAAGTAAATGGAAGCTGTTTCTGGAGATGAGCACGCTTCCATGAGTTTTTCCTCCAGCTCAGCCTCTTCTGACAGCTCATGCTATGCTTTTGCAAACCTATTTAATCTCTTGGTCAGATTCCCTCTGACTTGCACCAAGCACCTAGGTACACCTCTGTACTTGCAATTGCCTTGCTTGTAAATAGTTGTACTTATAGCTCACCTCACCTAGAACTGAGATAAAAAGTGTTATATTGTGTTCCCAAAACTCAGACTCCTACTTCCTGAGCAGCGACAAGCAAAAATAATGCTAAAATTGAGCCCATCCAGACTCGTGGAGCATTGTAATTTTCTTACAGGACAGACAGTTCCTTTCTTCTTTGGCTCAAAGCTTAAGACTTCATGAGACATAGGGTCCTCCTAGTGGCATACCCTGTGGGTTCCCATCCTCTCCTGCTAGGGCTGTCTGCTTTTAGGTCACGGGCTGTGCAGTTCAGATGGCTCGTGGGTGGAAGGCCTGGGTCCGAAAGTCTGTTGCAGATAATAATACATGGGTCACAGACTAGACAGAAAATTACCCACAGGCATATGCTTGTTGGATCATATAGTATTTTGCAAATTGGGAAAGTTAATGCAAGTTTTTCTTTCTCTCCTTCCTTCCTTTTTCTTTCTTTCTTTCTTTCTTTCTTTCTTTCTTTCTTTCTTCTTTCTTTCTTTCTTTCTTTTCTTTCTTTCTTTTATTTCTTCTTTCTCCCTTCTCTTCTTTTCTCTTCTCTTCACTTTTAAAAATCAGACTATCCAGACTATGCCAGGCTCTGGCATGCTACATGGCAGCCATTGGCTGGAGTTGAGTCACGGTGCCCATTGCAGGGTAAAGATGCTCCTAGTACGGTCCTTGGGATCCTATCTTTTATGTCATGGGTCTGCTGCTCATGGGCATTGAAGTTTGCAACTTGAACCACTCAAGCAAGATAAAGGAATATTTGAGGACATGTGCAGCTTGTGGAGCAATCTGTGAATGATTAATGACTCCATGAAATATTAACACGCTGGCCACTGAGCAGCACCCAAACTCTTTCTGGCTATTTGTGAGAGTAAACAACTTATATAACCTCAAGGAAAGAGAGGGAGAGAGAGATTGGGGAGGAGAGAAGAGGAAACAAAAAACAGAGATCTAACTGACATATTTTGCTTTTCTTGGAAATTTTGAACTTAAACAGAAGCATGGGAAATGAGTGCCTACACCCTTACCTTATGCTCGAGACTACCATGATCATCAAAGTGGAAAATGCCTGATTCTTCCCAGGATAGAAGAGAATTTCACAGTTCCCTTTATTTTTTCATGCTGTAGCAACACCAATTACACTTGCTGGACTCTTAATGGTGTGCGTGTGTTTAGCCACCCAAGCTTTTGGAAACAGGGAGTGAAGGATTGCAGTATTTTTGCCATGGCAATGTAGAAAACTGAACAGTCACATGATGGAGGATATATTTTTCTCAAAGACCAACTTGACCTCTGACTAGCTGTGACCTTGAGCTGGTGATTTAACTTCCCTGAGCCTTGGAGTTCACCTCTGTAAATAGGCAACTAATGGTTTTATCTTACAATGCTTTTGTGAGGATGAAATCACGCACCCTGTGGAAGTCTGGCACAGACTTTCCCATTGAGAAGGTACCCAGTAATTCTGTTCAGGACATTTATAAGGAAAGGCACTGAGTGGAGGGGGCTTCTTGGGAACGCCTACAGTGAGTCCAAAGAGTCCAGGCTCTGAGCAGTAGTGTCAGGGGTGGAGCAGTTGAGGTGCTTCTAGAACTGGCACCACCAGACCCTTAAGAAAGGGTGGCTGCTCATCTGGTGGTCTGAGTTAACTGCTCTGAGAGATTTCTCTTCCTCTAAGAGCCAGGTTGCCTGCAGCCATACCACTGCGGTGTCCGATCCTGCCAGATCTCAAAAGCTAAGCAGGGTCGGACCTGGTTAGTACTCGAATGGGAGACCTCTTGGGAGCACCAGGTGCTTTGGGCTTGGGAGAAGGACCGGGCAGCCCACTCCCTCCCCCCCAAAAGGAATCAGCCATTGAAAACCTAATGAATAGCAGAGAAGACCTGACAATAGTGTTTCACCTGTTGTACATAGGGTCACTATGAGTCAAGACACTGACTGGATGGCACCTAACAACAACAAGAGCCAGGTGTATAATGTTGCCACTGAGAGCAGTATATTCCTCTGGGGAACACGTGAAGAAAATTCTTTGGCCCCAACTCTTTGACGTTTATTTGCTTAGAGCCATTTCCGTTTCCCTTAGGGAGGAGGGCTGATCAGCCTGGATTTTCTAAAATAGTCCACATCAAAGTTTTCCTTCCCTATAAGTCATTAATCCTATTGAGGTAATGAGAGTTTATGGAGCACTTTCTATTTGGCAGGCTCTGCATTAGTCTCTGGGGCACAACAGCGGTCAAGAGATGCCTTAGTCCTTAAGCAGCTGACTGTCCAGTGGAGGAGATGCAGACGTAATGGCACAATTAAACACAGTGGGGTAAGTGATGCCACCACCAAGTGGGCTTAGGATGAGAGAGAATTCATACGAATGGTCATGAGCCCAGTTGGGAAAATTTCAAGAATGCTTGCTGGGAGAGAGCTATGGACTGTAGGTTTGTGTATTACTCAGTCCATATGTGGAAATCTTAATCCTCAATATCTTAAGAGGCAGGGCCTTAGGAGGGGGCTATGTCAGGAGAGTGGAGCCTTCATGAACCGGATTCAGTGCCCTTATACAAAAAGCCACATAGTAGGAGTGAAAGAGGCCACTCAGTTCTGCTTTGTGAGGATGTAGCCCCGTGACAGCTCTATGAGCAGCAAGGGGGCCCCCACCAGATGATGTAAGCTGCTGGTGCCTTGACACTAGGTTTCCTGGTCTCCAGAACTGTGAGAAATGAGTTCCTGTTGTTTTTATAAGTCACTTGGTATATGATATTTTGTTACAATAGTCCAACCTGAATACCACAAAATGGTAAATTCAAATTAAAATCAGAGATGGAAATTATAATTTACAGACAATTCAAGGCAGAGCTGGGGGGCAGTTCTGGTAGAGCCCTCGCCTAGCATGCACAAGGCCCTGGTTCAATCCCCAGTACCACATTCACATGCACAAATAACCTGTACAGAAGCCCAGGGCAGGAGGACCTGGCACACAGAGAGGCTTGCTAACACTTTCCAGGACTGTAGTGCTGTGAGGAAGCCTAAAGATGATGGTTAGGGAAGCAGGATCCAGAACTCAAGATTTATTTTTTTTAACTCAATTAGGGAGTTTTGACTTGGTCCATGAATTATCCCAAGCATTCCAACATTTGGGGGGCCAGTCTTTGTCTTTAAGACAACTTCACATACCTACAAGTTGTTTATCTATCCTCCCTCTTGAAATGTTTGCCCACCATATTTGTTGCCAGGTCGGGGCTGGTTATGCTCTTGATACAGAAAGAAGATAATGTTAGGCAGACGGACTTCACATTATCAGGGACAGTTGCTTTTGCATCTGTTCCATGCCAGAACAATGCATCTCCAAAATTTTGGTTTGGAAAAACTGGCATTTGTATTTATGACATGAAATAACCTGCTGTTACTGCCACTACTGTTGACATTCCTATCCTCCATCTCCGAGCTTTCAGGAGTTGAAAATATGGCAAGTGCACATTTCTTAGACCTCAAACTGAAGTTTGCAAATTAAAAGGGCTATTTTCTTTATATTTCCATAACAGAATTTTTATTTCTCTCTTCAGCTTTATGCCACTGAACTGATACTAGAAACTTAATCTTAGCCATTTCAGAGCAAACTCAACCAATTCAAGATTTTCTTAGTCAGTTAGCCTTCCCCTTTTCTTCCTTTCTGCTTTGTTGCACCTAATTTCCGGGAGACTCAGGAGCTGGTGAGCCATTGTGAGAGGCATCAGGTTGTCTACCATCAGGTCATCTCTTCTGCATCTACCTCCGTGGCCTACTTCTTGGGGATCACATTTGTCATTGCCCATTCTTGCTGGATTCCTTTGGGATGTCTGAGGCCTCATCTTCTCTCTGGTTCTTGCCCATACAGGACATTCTCTATCTCTAGAGGTGGCTGGGGACATTGAGGCTCACTACCTCTAAAGACTGAAAGGGAAACATTCTGCTCCTTACAATTTCCCTATCTCTGTGGTGCCTGGTGGGTTCTAAGTGGGGAAACCTAAGACCTAGCTCACTTTCTTAAGCCACACTCAGCAAGCCGGTTCTGGTTCCTTCTACCCTTGCACCTCTGGCTCCCCCAGCTGTATGGATCTAATCCCAATGGAGCAGGACCCAGGGCCACTCATATTTTCCCTTTGGGATTTTAACTAAATATGAGTAGTAGTAAAAACTAGCTCTAATTCAACATGGATTCTTTTTGCCTATCTTTGTGAAGTAAACTTTATGCCTTGAGACTTTTTGAGTGTTGCTTTGGAACTCCAGTTGCCATTTCTCTCAAAGTTTTGTCTCTACTACCAGTTCATATGCTCATTTTAAAACAGGAAAGTTGAGAACAGATTGCTTTCATTTTTTCTTTCTTTACTGCTTTAATAGTCTTCCCCACGAGCCTTTGGAATAGAATGATATCACCACAGGTCAATGGAAGACAGGGGTTACAGAAATAACTGGGAAAAACTCTCATAGATGAATTCTACAACAGAGAATTTCTTCACAAAAGAGTTGCCCATCATGCATCATAAAACAGGAAGCACCGGAAAATCTTAGAGAGGACTTCAGATCAGAGAGACAAACTGAGTTCTGTCTGTGGTCTAGAATACTGGGCAGAAAGAACCCATTTACTTTCTTCTCTGATTAAAAGAAAAGCATATTGCATATCAACTGAGTGACAGGAAAAAAAAGTGTCCACTCTAACATCCCTCTCTGTCTCCCTGTCTCTGTCCATCTGTCTCTGTCTCTGACTCTCTCTCACTCTCCATCTCTAGTCCAAATCTTTTCAAGCTTACATGTCTGGGGAAATGTAATGGCTGTTGCTACCTGTGCTCCCCAGCTATAAGAATGGTGATCAGTCTGTCCACAGAGTCAACTACAAAAATAGGCCAAAGCTCACCAGTAGCTTCCTGGTTGCTTCCCCAGCCTGGTGCTGGAGCTGGGATGGTTCTAGATAGAGCCAAGAACATACTCTCAGCCCATGGCAGGCAAAGGGAATCCCCTGGTCCTTATTGTACTTTGTTTGTAAGAACCTAATAATGAGTTTCAGAAACTTCCCACCTCTTTTCCTAAGGTTGGGCACTGGAACTGTCTACTTATTTGTTTGCACTCTTTCTCTCTCTCTAACTCCTTAAGCTGAGACAGTCCTTTACTGCCTATGGGGTGGGACTCAGTCGGAACGCCTGATACTTGCGCTAGAATTTATACCACTGGTTTGGCTGGGTTCTTACCTTGAAGACAGTAGACTGTGGGACCTCGCACTCTCTACAAGTATGTGATCTAACTCTGTAAATAGTGCATATGCAGTCTATTATGTTGGTTTCTCTGGGGAACCCGGACGAATATAAAGTCATCTACCTACGTGTGTTCTCTGATACACCTGGCACTAATTTTGCAGACTTTCAGACTCTCTTGGCTAGTTCTTCCCCCTTCCTAGGCTAGATGTAATCACCCATCCTTCCAAGGGCCCTGTCATCCGTGCCCTCAGCCTCCTCCTCTCCTGCCCTCCTTCCACAGTGGTGCCTCCCTTCCATCCCCAATTCTGTGTCAATCCAATTGCTTATTTTCCCCCTCCTTGCCCTGGGACTACCAGACGATGCTAGAGAAAAATCACATAACCCACACTGAACAGGTTCCTTTACCAATTTATGAGCTTCCAGCCTCAGCTGGGCTGCTGGTACTGTTCCGTCATCTTTTAATTATTTCCAGTTACCTTTCTCTTGCCTACCCTTCAGGGGCTGCCCATGGTCTGCTCTTGCTCCTCCCAACCCTGCCATCACCCTTCTCCTTCCCAGTACATGACCAGATGAAAGAGAAAGCATAGGAGGTGATTTTTCCATGTGTTCCCCTTCTGGTTGTGTTCTTCTAAATTTGGCCACACTTAGACCTGTCTGTACTTCCTTCATGGTTGTATCTGAAGAAGTTCTTACTCTTCACCAAAGTTAGCCTTCCCATCAGTATTGCTTTATTCTCTAGCAAAAACTTCATAACTTCTCTTATGTCTTTCCTCGCCTGCTCTTTCTCTCTCCAGGCTTTTCTCCCACATTTAATTATGTCTTCCTTTCCTCTTCCACACACAGCCATACCTTGTTTGATTGTGCTTTATGCCATTATGCTTCACATATACTGTGTTGTTTACAAACTGAACGTTTATGGCCATTGTGTGGAGCTAGTCCGTTGGGACTGTTTTTCTAACAGCTAAAATGATTGCTAGCAGTTTTCAGCAATAAAGCATTTTTGATTAAGGTACACATGTTGTTGTTTTTAAAGATATAGTGCTATTGCATACTTAATGTATAGTATAAATACAACTTCTACATGCACTGGAAAATGAAGTCATGTGACTCATCTTTTTATAATCATCACTTTACTATAGTGTCCGGAACCAAATCCGCAATATCTCTAAGGTCTGCTTATACTATTTCCTTTCTACTTTGCTTCCCTTTCAAGATCTGCCCTGTATACCCCTCTCTTTGTTACTGCCCAAGTCGTTCATCCATGCTCCTGTCCCTTGATTTTTGACTTCCACTGCCCAGTGGAATTATATGATGGAGCTTTGAACAGTCCCCATGCATATTCTTATCTCAGAACAACTAAGCAGAATCTATGGGTTTGGAATCTAGGCTTTGGCATCTGCCAAGCTTCCCAAGGTAGACTCCAGTGTGTAGTCATAGCCGAGAAGCATTGCCCTATTCCCTCACCTCATTTCAGGGCTCAGTGCAGGACCGTCCGACTTCTTGCTACCTCTCCACTGTAACTGAACCTCTGCTGGTCACCAAAGACTTCTTCCTTCCCCGAAGTTCATCACTACTTTCTGGTCACCATCTATTGGATATTTATGGACCTTGTGACTCTCAATGTCTGTCTTCTCTTTGGACTTCCATGGCACTGTTCTCTCCTGCTCTCCTCCCCCTTAGGTTTCTCTCCCACTGCCCCTTTGGGCTTCTTCTGTTGGTGTTCGCATGTTTTTGTGAACCCGTTTTTATAGCACTTTATGCATTTTTCAGCAGTAATACCACTATCATCTCCTTCTTGTCTTGCCTTCTCTGTTTCTTTTCTATCAATATGCTCAACATGCCTCCTGCTCCCACTGAAATGGCCAAGCTGCAACAACTTGGAAGCATCCTTGACCAAGCTCCCTCCCTCATACTGTCATTTGATTGGCTAATAACACTTGTCAGTCTCTCTTCTGTGTAAAGCCTCTGTTGGGTCTCAGTGTGCAACAAGAGAAAGTCCAAAGCCTTAGCCTGCAGGAGGAGACTTCTCACAGTCATAGTCTGCCTTTGGGCCCTCTTTTTAGTCACTCTTTGCCCCCCAGTTCCTTCACACTGAAGCACATGCATTGTTCATGGAACATGTTTTTATCCCTCCATGCTTCCCTATGCCGCATATTGTTTTTGTTTTCATCTTTTGAGACAGGGTCTCTCTATGTAGCACAGGCAGGCCCCATACTCAAGATCTTCCTGTCTCACTCTGCCAAGTGATAGGATTGCATATGTTCTTTCTTGGACTCCCTTTCTGCCCTTTGTTCTACCTGTCAACCTTCTATTCACCTTCAAGGCCAAACAAAATGCCAAGTCTCCTTGACACTCGCTATTCATTTATATTCTTGCAGCACTCAGTAACAAACTAATTAAGCACTTACCAAAGTGTCTTATGGTCATTGATCTATTTTCTGCCTCTCCTGCTTCACGGTGAATTCCTTGAGGGCAGACACCATGACTCACACGATTTTCTCTCTCGTTTCGAACACCCATCCAGGGAACACAGAAGGAGGCTTATAGGCATATGTGAAGTAGAACCAGGAAAGCTGATGTGTTCATGGTCCAGAGAGAAAGGGAGAGCAGGACCCTGGGAACCAAGGGGACTTAGTGTGGAGAGAGCAATGGGGCATCTGTGTCGAGTGGAACAAGTCCTAGGGTTGCTCACAAAATATCCCCTACTTCTGCTGACAAGAACAGAAGGCTGAGATGGAGAGAGCCACACCTGACATAAGATGTTATATATTGTGGATTTATGCCTGTGTGCTGGGAAGGAGCAGAATTGGATTAGCTCCCTGCCCCAGGAAATAGCCATATAGTAAGTGGTAATGGGATCAACTCACACTACCTGATATTTTCTATGGTCCCCCCAGGTGGAGGGCAGTGGGAAGAGTGTCTCTCAGAAGAGCCATGGCTGCATGCCTGAGGATAAATAGAGATTTGTTAAGTCAGGGGGTGTGCTAGGAGCTTTCAGGGAAGGAGGTGGTATGGCTCTCAGGTTGGACCACTGTCCTATAAGCCCCTCTGAATCAGCGATGCTAAACGAGATTCTCTCCTTGTATAAGCAGAGCACTAGCATGTTTCCTCAAGGACACAGAGCTTTGCAAAGCTTCTGTCCTTTATTTTTCAACTCCTTTTACCCATTGGCATTTCTGTGCCTTGGATCCTTTGCCCACATCACCAATACAGCAACTTGCAACGATATATTGTAATAGATCCTTCGCATTGAGGATTTAACATTTCTGAGTTATATTTTTTTTTGCATCACGTTCCAGAGACCTCTGATAGATAGTAAGCTGTCATCTTGTTAAGGTATGAATTTGCACGAATGGCTCTGTGATAGAAGGGCAAGAGATAGTTAGCAAGTTAGTGAGCCTGAGCACCTGTCCAGGCTTTGCATTTCCTTATTGTTTTTTCCATTCATTCATCCAACAAATATTTTGTCAAGTGCCTATTATGCATCAACTCCTATTCAAGGATTCCACATTGGAGACACAGCAATGAATACAAAGTTACTCTGTTCCCACGGACTGTATGGCACTTTGGGGCATGAAGACAAACTAATAATTTCATGTGTTGATATATTGCATGAAGAGAATAAAGCAGAGTGATATGATGGAAGGAGGGAGGGAGGTAGTGTTAGAAGGGAGAACAGCATCACCGAAGCATTATTCACATTAGCCAAAAGGCAGCAACAGTCCCAAGGTCAGCAACAGTTAAACAAATACACAAAACGAAGGATGTCCATACAATTGGATATTATTCAGTCTTTAAAAGGAAAGAACTTCTGACACACGGTACAACATGGATGAACCTGGAAACATTATTCTAAGTGGAGGTAGCTGAAGCAAAAGGACAAATACAGCAGGATTCTGCTTGTGTAAACTATCTAGAACAGAGAGTTCATAGAAAGGGAAGGTAGATGAGGCATCACTATGTGCAAGGGGGTGGGGGAATGGAGAGCTGTCATTGCTTAATGGATATGGAATCTCTATTTGAGGTGATGAAAATGTTTTGGAGAGAATAATGGTGAGAGATGTGCTTAATGATGTGCTTAATACCACTGGACTGTACACTTAAAAGTGGAAAAAATAACAAAGTTTGTGTTATGTATGTATATTATACAAAATTAAAAACAAATGGCAATGACAAGAAGGAGCTGACCATGGGGAGCTGGAGGGAGGGACATTTCTACCACAGCAAAGAGCAGGTGCAAAGAGCATAAGATAGCAAGGAGCTCACAGCATTTGGTGGTTTTCTACTGCTCTGTGCATGGTAACTTTCACAAAATGTTAAAAGCAAGTTTTTTTGTCAGAAGAAGAAGAAAAAGAAGAGGAGAAGGAGAAGGAGAAGGAGAAGAAGAAGAAGAAGAAGAAGAAGGAGAAGGAGAAGGAGAAGGAGAAGGAGAAGGAGGAGAAGGGGGAGAGGAAGAGGAAGAGGATGAGAAAGAGGAGGAGGAGGAGGAAGAAAAGAAGAAGGAGGAAGAGGAGGAGGAGAACTTCAGAAAGTTAATTGACCTGTACTAGCAGGACAAGTGAAGGGATCTGAAAGCAATAGTGAGCTTGGGGTTTTTAAAAGCTCTTGGAACACACTGTTGAGGAAGACTCAGGGTGTTCTATAGTTGTTGGTTTGTGTGTTTGGCCTCCCACCAGGCCAGCGGCATCTTGACACAGCCTGAGGTTGTCCTGTTTTGGTTCAGGGACTCCTGAAGTTTGTCTACTTGTGATACAATCAGCAGGGAACCAGATTCCGACCCAAGGTCCACCATGAGCAGGTTGTGTGCTTAGGGATGAAGGGTTTAGTCTGACTGGACCTCAGTTTCTTCCCTTGTAAAGTGTAAGGTCTGGAGGAGATTAAAGATTATAAATGTGTGGCCATCACCTTCTCTCACATCTCGGCCAACAGGGCCAAGATGGTGACATGCAGCCACTTGGGGCCCACTTGGCCCACTTCCAACCCCATCTTCTTCACAAATTTGTTCAATATTTAGTTAGCTGGGGAAGAGGGAGAGGTTGAAAGCAATTTTTTTGTTGTTAACAAAAATTGCATTTACTAATTTACTTCAACAGGGTCAAACAGGCTCAGAAAAATTCTCATAAATATTCCCTTCTAGGTGTCCTTGCTCTCTCCTCTGGTCTTCCATGTTCATCATGGAGGAAACCTAAGTGTTAGGTGGCCCAGGGAAGATGTGTCACCATCAAATACACCAGTCCCCCTTTATCTTCTTGGGATCCTTTCTAAGGTCCCTAGAGAATGTCTGAAACCCTACATGTACTGTGTTTTTTTCCTATACATACAGACTTATGGTAAAGTTTAACTTATAAATTAAGCACAGGAAGAGATTAAAAATAACTAATAGTAGAAGAGAAAAATTTTAATAGTGTGCTGTAATAAGAGTTATGGGAATGTTCTCTTTTCCACCACTACTACTATATCTCCTCCTCCTCCTCCTCCTCCTCCTCCTCCTCCTCTTTCTTTTCTCCCCCTCTCCTTTAGAGTGGGTCTAGTACATAAGATAGATGAGCCAGAAAAAGGGAGGGCTCACAGGTGGGACAGTGTGAGGTTTCCTCACACTACTCAGCACAGCAATTTAAAATTTATGAATTGTTTATTTCTAGAATTTTCCATTAATATTTTTGCATTGCAATTGACTGTGGGTAATTGAAACTATGGAAATGAAAACCACAAATGAGAGAGGATTGCTATATTATGCCTGCCTAATCATCATATACCAATAGAGATGTTTCAACAAACAGATGCAGCACTGGAGGTGTTAACATGTTTATGCCAACAGATTTGGAAAACAGCTACTTGGCCAACTGACTGGAAGAGATCCATATTTGTGCCTATTCCCAAAAAAGGGGATCCGACTGAATGTGCAAACTATCGGACAATATCATTAATATCACACACCAGCAAAATTCTAG
>VMDO01022437.1:0-33483 GCA_007922755.1 Pedetes capensis | reverse complement strand
AAAATGGGAATACCAGAACACCTAATTGTGCTCATGAGAAATCTGTACATGAACCAGGAGGCAGTTGTTCGAATAGAACAAGGAAACACTGAGTGGTTTAAAGTTGAGAAAGGTGTGCGTCAGGGCTGTATACTTTCACCCTATCTCTTCAATTTATACGCTGAGCAAATAATCCAAGAAGCTGGACTTTATGAGGAAGGACGCGGCATCAAGATCGGAGGAAGACTCATTAACAACCTGCGTTATGCAGATGACACCACTTTGCTTGCTGAAAATGAAGAGGATTTAAATCATTTACTGATGAAGATCAAAGATCATAGCCTTCAATATGGGTTACGACTAAACATCAACAAAACAAAAATCCTTACCACTGGGTCAGCACGCAACTTCACATTAAATGGAGAAAAGATTGAGGTTGTCCTAGATTTTACTTTGCTTGGCTCTATAATCAACACCCATGGAAGCAGCAGTCAAGAAATTCAAAGACGCATTGCTCTAGGAAAAGCTGTGGCAAAAGATCTCTGTAGAGTATTGAAAAGCAAAGATGTCACATTGAAGACGAAGGTGCGTCTGACTCATGCCATGGTATTTTCAGTGGCATCATATGGTTGTGAAAGCTGGACATTGAACAAGAGAGACAGAAAAAGAATTGATGCTTTTGAATTGTGGTGCTGGAGATGTCTATTGAATATACCATGGACTGCCAAAAGAACCAACATATCTGTCCTAGAAGAGGTACAACCAGAGTGCTCCTTGGAAGCAAAAATGGCCAAACTGCGTCTTACATATTTCGGACATGTAGTCAGGAGAGAACAATCCCTGGAGAAGGACATCATGTTTGGAAGAGTGGCAGGTCAACGGAAAAGAGGAAAACCCTCCACCAGATGGATTAACACAGTGTCTGCAACAACGGGCTTAAACATAAATAAGATAGTTTGCCTGGCACAGAATCGGCAAGTGTTTCGATCTGCTGTACATAGGGTCGCTATGAGTCGGACTCGACTCGACGGCACCTAACAACAACAACAACAATATAATTCAGATGTATCAGGAATCTCTCCCCATGCCTGAAACTACTCTGCAGTATTCTCAAAATTCCTCTGAGTTCACTTGATCTCCTGTCACTTGAGCACTCTAATGTTTTTCTCTTTGAAGCCATATCCACATTCACACTTTTGGCTGGAATGTATGGACACTGTTGTGTCACAGTTTTAAAAGTCATGTGTAGGCATCAGTGTATTCCTTTAATAGCCTGCGATTTTATAACTCAATTTTGAACAACAGAGTAAAAGTTATATTCTTTCAGAGGAACATAGGAACGGACTGAATTTTGATTTGTGGATATTTGAGATCTATCACAACTAGGAGATGGCAGACCCACTGTCAGATCTGAAACACTCTGGCTTAGAAACTCAAATCAGATTGCCATATACTCTCACATCTAGTCTGCACCTTTTCAGCAATTTCAGAGGACTACGAAATCAGATGTGGATTACAGTCCATTGAGGATTGGGTTCATAGTCAGTAGCGGGGTCCAGGGCTCTTGACTCCAAATCTAATCCATACATGATTCTAATCTGCATCTGATTTTTTAGCTCTTTGAAACTGTTGAAAGGGGGTGGGTTAGATTTGAGAATACACGTCATTCTGTGGTCTAGACCAACTTAAACAGAATCCAAGGGACAAGGAGATTATATGTGTGCAACTGGTCTCTGGGTGAAATGTGGAAAAATTGGAGTTAGTTAAGAAAGTATTTGAAAATCACATCTGATAAAAGACTTGTATCCAAAATAAGAGCTCTTAAAAGCATCAAGAAAACAAACAACCCAATTTAAAAAATAGCAAAAGACTTGAATAGACATTTTACCAAAGGGTATGGACAGATGGAAAATAAGCAGGTGAAATGATATTCAACATCTTTAGACTTGAGGGGAATGTAAATTTAAAATAAAATTACTATGATATAGCTATGAAAATAGCTAAAATAAAAACAGTGACAATATTAAGTGCTATTAAGGACATGGAGTAACTGTAACTTTCATATACTGCTGATGAGACTGAAAAATGGTATAGCTTGGAAGTTTCTCAAAAAGATGTTGTTAGGTGTGGTTGAGTTGGGTCTAATGCATAGTGACCCTCACTGGGTTTTCAATGGCTGATTGTTTTTGAGATTGTTTCAGGAGGTGGTTTCCAGGTCCTTCTGTTTTTGAGGTGCTAGGGATTGAACACAGGGCTTCAGAGAGCACAGAGCAGCATTCTACTAACTGAGCTAACCCCCAGCCTCTCTCAAAAAGATAGGTAGACAGAATGTCCTTCAAAGTTCCCTATGCCCAATCCCAACATATTGTGAAAATGCTTTTTTCAAAGGCAACAGGGACTTTGCAGAAGTGAATGGGTATGGACTTGGACATAATGAGATATCTTAGATTTTCAGGGTGGGCCCATTCTAAGCACATAAAAGCAGATAAATTTCCTGGTTAGATCATAGCGAGAAGTGACATTGGAAGAAGGGTCAGAGAGGATGCAAGAAAGGTTAGAGGAGAGATGCTGGGAAAAAAACCCGACTATCTGTTGCTAACTTTGAAGGTAGAGAAAAGGGGCCATGAGGCAAGTTCTACAACTGCAAGGAACTGAACTCTACCAATAACTTGAACAGATTCTTCCCAAGAGCCTTCAGAAAGGATTGCGGCCTTGCCAGTACCTTGGATTTAACCCAGTATTGGATTTCTGATCTGTACAACAGTAAGATAATGAACTCTTTTGTCTAATGTATAATGGCAGCAATAGAAAACTAACACAATACAAGATCCAGCAGTTTTACTTCCAGGTATTTCACCTAGAGAAATAAACACTCACTGGTATGTTCACGTAAAAACTGATACCAGATATTTAGAGAAGTTCTATTCATGATCATCAAAAACTAGAAAGAAACAATTGAAATGCCTTTCAGTGATTGAATTCGACCACTGAACCTGTGATATGTCCATGCAATAGAATATAACTCAACAATAAAAACAAATTATTGATATACATGGCAACCTGGACAAATCTCAAAGGCATGCTGAGTGAAAGGAGCCCATCCCAAAGGTTATGTATTATATGATTATTTATGTGAGATTCTCAAATAGACAAAACTACAGTTAGGGAAAACATAGCAATGATTTCCAGGAGTTGTTATAAGGGGTGGTATGTTTATGAAAAGATAGCAGGAGGGAGCTTTTGGGGTGATATCACTGTTCTCTATCTTCATTATGATGTGAGTCAAATGCATTTATATAGGTGTTAAAAATTCACAGAAACGCATCTCCCCAAGTCACTTTTTCTACATAGTAATTTTAAAAATGATAAACCCAAACTATAATAACCTAATCATAAAAAAATACAGTGAAACCAACCTGATTGCTGACACAACTTTCTGGGAATTTCCAGTCCCAGGAAGGGAACGGTAAGTATGAGTGAGGAGGAGATAGTCATTTCTCATTCTTCATGCTCTAGATGCCCCTCCACTTCTAAGAATGGAAGGACTTCTTGCAGGGTTATCAAGTTACCCAAGTTTTGTCTTCTCCCTGTACAAAGGATGGTGGCTTAGAAAGCTCTATGATCCTTTATGGCAGGGAATGGGGACTCAGCTCAGCCCCTTACAGGTATAAGGTACCCACTTGACCTGCTGGCCTGCCCTCTCTAGGACTGAGATAGTTCCCAGGATATATGGCCTCTGATCTGGAAAGTCAGTGACCTGGGAACAGAACTTGGGAAAGTCATATAACTTATCTGAACTTCAGTTGTTCATATATGAAATGGAAAGAATGACTTCCCTAACTATCTCACCAGGTCATCATGAAATGCAAACTTTAAAAAGTAAATTTTATGTAAATGTAAGGTGGTGGCATTATTTTTAATATTAAAAAATTGACTTAGGGGCAGTCTTAGAATTTGGAAGAAGGAGAATGCTATCAAAGGAAATCAAGCAGTTGGAGAGTATGTGCGTGTGTATATGTATATACAGATTGTGTGTACACACATACACAGATATACTCATAAACATACACTAAATGTATATGTATACATTCTATTTTATTCAGATTTTCCTTATATTCAGTACTTTTACCATTCAGGGAAGTAATCCATGCATTTAATTTGCACTGAGCTTTTTATTTTTGTGTGGTGATCACCAAACAAAAATAAAAAGCTGGCATTAGACTAAATGCATGGATTCCCTCTCTGAATCATAAAACTACTTACTACAAAGAAATAGAACCTGTCTATAAATATCTCTGCCCATAAATACTCCATTCCAGAGAAATTCCTGATGTGGACTGTTCAGTCTAAGGTACCTTTTTTATCCACTCAATTTGTTTTGTCTTTCTGTTTTCCCTTCCTATATTTGCTGATGAAAGATGAATTTCTTCATTTTGAAAAAGAAGAGTCAAGCAAGTCTAGTGGGGTTAGTTATATATGGGATAAGTACTGCGCTTTCAGAAAACATGGCAACACATAGCTCCATTGTGCCAAATCAATTCTTCAGTAACATGATAAATTTAATTATAAGAACAGAAGTTTGAAGCCAGGTGCAGTGGCACATGCCTGTAATCCCAGCTGCTCGTGAGGCAGAGGCAAGAGGATTGCAAGTTCAAGACCAGAGGCAGTCTGCGTAACTTAGGGAGCTCCTGTCTCAAAAAGTAAAAAAAAAAAAAAAAAAAAAAAATGAGCTGAGGGTGTAGCTCAGTGGTCTACTACTTGAAAAGTGTGCAAGCTTGAGGCCCTGGGTTCAGCCCCCAGTACCACAAAAAAAGAGAAATTTGAATGCTGTTGCCTTGAAACACAGTAACCTTGTATTTTGCCTTCAGGCTTTATCTACCTTTCCATACCAAAATCATTCTATTGCATTTCCTCAAAACCTTGGGCAGATCAACAGTTTTTAAGTATGCACTTCACAATCCTTTCACTGCAATCACAGTGTGAGTTTTATGGCCAAATTTATGCAGCATGCTCTTCCCTCTTCAGTAAAATCCATTATATAGTTCCAAAGGTAGTAGAGATAGTTAGGATGACATGCTTAGTTAAACTCTCAACTCATTTTCTCTTTCACTCAATTTGTCTTCCCGTGCTAGAGGCAGAAGAGTTTTTGAAGACTATAATTCGCATTTTAAATTTATTCTGTAAACATTTATTGAATTTTATTGTCCCATCTCTTGTGTGAGGGAAAAAGAATATGTGGAAATGCATGGACTCTAACTTAACGGTCCAGAGTCTAGTAGGAGAGACATATGTTCTATTATCCTTACCTAAATTAATGGCAACTATAGTAGGATAGAGACATTACTAACAGGTATGCAGTAATAGAGGGCTGGGGTGGGACTTTGGATCATGACTCCTCCTCATTTTTTTTTAACCTCCAAGATTTTAGATAAAAATTCCCCAAAGCAACAATGGAGACTGTGACAGTTTTCTGTTTTCCCTTTTCCCTCCCACCTTCACCTGAGTTACTCACCTAGTTGCTAATGTTGAGTGGAATAGCCACAGGAAAAGAGACTAGTTGGTTTTAACCAGAGTTTCAATTTTCATTACCACATGGATACGGGAAGCACAAAGGAGAAGGTAGGACCAAACACCAAGCCTCTAAGACTCAGCAACCCAGCTTGATAAGATAAAAAATAATGAAGAAATATCACACCCCAGTGTCTGGACACATAGGGCAGCATCTTTCTTGGGGCAGAAGTTCTTGCTCTCTCACTCCAGAATAGGAAGAATAGCTGGACAACTGTGTGAAAATACAAGCATAATATCTCGAGTGCCAGTCCTGGGTGTGGGGAAAGTGTCATGTGTCAGGACTTTCACAGAAGGAGTGAAATGAGAATGGAGTGTTGATGGATGAGAAGGAATGTGATGCAGGGATGAGGCAAGAGAAACTTCCCAGACAGAGCAATATATTTGAGTAACTATTGGGGATGAGAAATAAGGGTGGAGAGAAAGTCAAGGGCTCAGATAGAGGGTGCTAGGGAACAACTGAAGCAGAGCAAGGGAGCAATAGAATCAAAATTGTGTTTTAGAAAGATAATTCTGAAAGAAGTGTGGTTGGATAGGTGGGTGGGAACAGGTGTGGCGTAGAGGGAGAAAGGTATACTGCTTGTGTTTCAATCATCTCGGTAGTAGGAAATGAGACTAGAAAATCAAACAGGCAATGTTGATATGGAACAGAGAAAGGAGAATATATTTAAGAAGTGGTCTAGAAATAGTACTTGCTTTGTTTTTAATCACAAACATACCAGTCAGGTAAAACACAGCCAGTGAAGAGTCAGAGAGAGGTCAAACATGTTAACTTTAATAAAGCTCCTTCAATGAGGAAGGAAACATCAGGAATAGAGAATAATGATGATGATTAATATTACTCTTAGCTTTCCAGTTCCTTTCTTTCTTTGAGGTTACTACTAAATTTTGTGGGACTATCTTCATCTGTTTGGGATACTATAACAAAATATCTTAGATTGGGTAATTTATCTAAATAGTAGAAATTTATTGCTCACAGTTCTAGAGGTTGGGAAGTTCCAAATCAGGGTGCCAGCAGATTTGGTGTCTGGGACATCAAACATGGTACCTTCTTCCTGTATCCTCACAAGGCAGAAGAGGCAAACAGGTTTCTTCAAGCCTCTCATCCCATTCATCATGGAGCCATCATGTCCTAATTACTTCTCAAAGGCTCTACCTCTTAATAACATCCTTTTGGGAATTAGGTTTCACCATATGAATTTTAGGGGGACACAAACATTTAGAACATAGCAGTTTATATGGTGCCAAAGGGACCCTGGGTTTGGATAGTCTGAAGTCATTGCCTAAACTGGTTTCTATCTAGAGGACATATGGGTTCAAAAGAAAAGATCCTCATTCAGTTCCACTGCATCTTTCTGCTACTCTAGTAACTCTTTTGGGTTCATAGAAGGCAATCTGATCCTGGGAGAAGTTCACCAATGCTGTCCAAGTCTGCATGTGCCTAGACATTCCATTCCATCATTTCCAAGGGAATAGTGAGGAATGGCTTTCTCCTGCTCTCAAAACTGAAAAATGTACCTGGGGCTTTGCTGTCCCTTGAAACTCTGCCTGGGAGGTAGGGCCGAGGCCCCTTTCTCTGAGCCTTACCAACACCCTTGTTCTTCCGTTCTTCCCTGCAGGCAGGGGAATTACTTCCTAGATAGGAGTTGGAAGTCTTGCTATTCCTTCTCATAATGCTCTCAAATCACTGACCTACATCACAAATCCTTTCCAGCTCCCTAAATTGCTAGATTTTTTAACTCAAAAGAACATGCTTCTGTTTTCTGATATTACATCCCTTCTGATATTACATTCCTTTTTGAGGCAATGAACATTAATGGGCTTAGTAGTTCAAATATAGGATAAAGGAGGAGAAGAAAGAAAATAAATGGAGAAAGCTTTGGTTAATATCAGTTATATGTCCTTTGCACAGAATACAAATTACATGAGGGGCTATAATCACATTTGTGTTGTGTTGTATCCCTAACACTGATGACCTCGGTTTAAGTGTCATTGGTGTAGAAAAATGTCCATGCCCCCCACCCCCATAGTTTCTGAAAAGAACAAACGGAGGAAAGAAAAATGATGGTGTCTTAATTTTTTTGTGTAATATTTTCACAGATGCTTTTCTTTTATTAAGATAAAACCAAAGTAAATTATGTCTCATCATCATGTGTGGACACTAGTGCCTTTATGGAAGGTAAAGAATGTAATGGTAGTTAGAAGTAATTGTTGAGGTTTTAATGGTGGTGATAGTGAATGATTTTTGTGGTATCAGCTGATTTTTATGTTAAATATTCTGGGCATCTGGCAAGGTACAGGTTTTGATGTTCAAATTTTATTGGGATCTTTTGATCCCAAGTTCAAGTGGGTGGGATTTTAGGGCATGCCTTTGCTCCTTGGTTCTTTAGGGGCAATGTCTCTGCAAGGGCTTTCCTGTTGAGGGGCATTACATAAAATTGTGTGAAGTAGGTATGAGAGGCAGTCATTGTCCATAATTTTTTTTTGTAGTATAGTCTACATTTCCCCTGTGTCTCCCCATCTTATTTTCTTCTCAGAACTATTTTGTTTATTGGACTCAGAACTTGTAGACCAGCCCCTAGGTCCAGAGATGGCAACCTGGATAGGGAGGCTGGCACTATCTTAAAAGGGTTCACAAAATCTTTTGCCACACTTGTTTCAGCCCTGATTATGGTAACTCCTTCTTGGGCCGTATATCCAACATTCTGGTGCCTTTCTCTCCATCCCTATTTTGTAGCCAGTACAACCATTTGTCCCTTGGAGGACTTGCCTTTGGGATAAAATTTTGTTCCTCTAGTACAGGGTAATTCACTCAATAACCTTTGCGTATGACTCTAAGCCCGTAATTGCTCATTGAGCCACCTAAGCATTGGCCTGAACGTTAGTGCAATCCAGTCCAGATTGGACCACTGACCCTATATGGAAGGGCTTTTTTTTAATGAAAAAAATTTTTGGTAATCAATATTGTGTAAAATGGCTTTTTTAATACCAACATATGCATGTTTTTGCATGAGTAGTATTTGTTTTGATATTCCTGTTGTTAAATTACTGTATGATATAAACAATATGTGTTTTTACATATATTATTGTGTAAATTTAATATAACACATTATATGTTGTAATAAACAATTTGTTTTATTGCTGTTAAGTTTGTTATTTGGACATAAAACCAGATGTTTACACCTATAAATCTTGTGCTGATTATTGGTGTTGTGAGATTTATATTGGACCTTTTCTAGCATTAGGATATTTGCAATGATTAAGACAGGTTTTAGAGTCAAGTGTGATGGTGCACACCTCTAATTCCAGGGGCTCGAGAGACTGAGGCAAGAGGATCACAAGTTTAAGGCCAGAGGCAGCCTGCATAACTTAGACTCTGTCTTAAAATTAATAAATAAGTAAATAAAAGGACTGGGGATGCAGCCCAGTGGTACAGCACCTGTGAAGTATATGCAAGGCCCTGAGTTCAACCCCCAAGTAGAGAAAACAAACAAAAATGGTTTTAGTGTTCTTGGAATGGATAATGAGTAAGCAGATCTGGAAAAGTAAGCCACTTCTTTAGAATGGTAATGTACTTTAAGGTAGATTTTATAGCTATCCTCCCCCCCGCCCCCCCATAATAGCATCTCACTATATAGCCTAGGCTAGCTTCAAGATCCTTCTACTTCAGCCTTCTATGTACTGGGATTACGGGTGTGCCACCATACTTGGCTTTTTAAAGGAAGACATTTTTGAGATGACTCCTTCAACCTTTTATTCTAAAATATTTTAAACATTTGGAAAAGTTGATAGTATAATAAACTCATATATAGTCATCACCTAAAAAAAAAAAGTTTCTGGCACCTGATAAGTGTTTAAGTGAATAAATGATGAATACAAAAGGATGAAAACTAAACTGGAAACTAAGTCTTAGTTATGGATAGCACATTATACATTCTGTTGTGGAAACACATTGAATATCTGCTATGTAATAGGTACTGTGCTAGATCCTAAGGAAGCAATGGTGAACCAAACACAAAATCCCTGCCCTCATGGAGCTTCCACTACTCCCATTACTGAGGAAGACAACAAATGAAACAAGACCATGACAAGTTGATTAATAATGTAAAAGGAATAAACAGGGTAAAGTGATGGACAATAATTAGGTGATGAGAGAATGGGAACAAGGGGATGGTATGGACAAAGCTATGGTCTGATTGTCCGGGCCACCCCCAAGAGTAAAAATCGAATTTAAATGAACAAAAGCAATATGAATTTAAATGTAAAACATTGTCTGAAGCTGGGGGGTGGCGTATGCCTCTAATCCCAGTACCCAGGAGGTGGAGGCAGGAGGAGCGAGAGTTCAAGTCCAGCCTGAGACCAGCCCACGTCAAATAAGAACAACAATAACAACAAAAACCCCCAAAACAAAACAACAAAATTACCCAAAAAGTCATATGAAGAAAGTAAATCCAAAATTGCATTTAATATTTATAAAACCATCACATAGACACAATGATATTACATGTAGATAGCTGTGGTTAAAACATCTTAGGAATTTCAATTCTAAAGTTAAGTTCCACAGGCATACTCTGTTTAAAGTTCTTTTCATCTTCTCAACAGTTACATGCAATAGACTGTAAGTTGTTTTAATGTTGGTTCAGTTACTTCTGTACATACATTGTAAAAATGTCAAGTGTGTTGACCCTTCAGAAAGTTGCATTTCACTTGGCAGAGAAAATCAAAACGTCTCATTTCTCTCTAGAAAAAGGACAACATTTTCTAATTGTGCAAACATTTTATGAACATATCATTTGACTCTTTATTTTGACAGCTGCCTTGCATTTATTATTAGAGAGGCTCTTCATAGGCACATTCTTTTTTTTTCCTTCTCTATTCAACGGGTGTTAATATTATTTTGGAGTTATTCAAATTTTGTTGTTGTTAGGTGCCGTCGAGTCGTGTCTGACTCATAGCGAGCCTCATAAGGTTTTCAATGGCAGATTGTTTCAGGATTGCCTTGGGAGTGGGTTGACAAGTCCTTTTCCCATTTTTGCGATGCTGGGAGTTGAACTTGGGACCTCGGAGACTGCAGAGCAGCGCTCTACCAACTGAGCTAAATCCCAGCCCACTAATTTAAGTGGCTACTAATGAACAAACTGCTAACTTCATTACCCTTTAAGAAAAAAAAAAGAAGCCTTTTTGAGAAAAAAGGAAAAGGACAAAAGTTTTAGATATTGAGCTGCCTGATTTGGGAATCAGTACTACTCATCGTGGTAACATAACATAAAAATTTTGTATTGTCAGGCACTTAGTACATGCTCAGGGAATGTTTGTGAACTTGAATTGTCTTGGTATGAGCAGGTATATATATGTTATACAGATGTGGAAACTGAGGCTCAAAGAACTTGTAGATGCACTTGTGTATTTTACTTTACTAGGGGCTCACTCCCAAGATAGCCTACTGAAGAGTTAGTCCCCACCACCATTATATGTAAAGCAATAAAAAATAAAAGCAGTGATATGCTTGAAATCAGTCACTGCTAAACTCTCCTATGTACAGCAAGTCAGTCTGTGATGCTAATGGAAATCTAAAACCTAATAAGTAAATGGGCTGGGGTTTAGCCGAGTTGGTAGAGTGCTTCTTTGCACTGTTTGCAATACCCAGCACCACAAAAATGGGAGAAGGATGTGGCAGTCTACTTCTGAAGCAATCCCAAAGCTATCAGCCATTGAAAACCCTGTGAGGGTCGCTTTGAGTTGGATTCAACTTGAAGGCACCTAACAACAACAACAATGAGTAAACACTCATGTTCTTGGACAGTGATGAAAAGTTGTTTGTTTGTTTGTTTGTTTGTTTGTTTATTTATGGTACTGGGGATGGAAGCTAGGGTCTCATGGATGCTAGGCAAGCACTCTACCACTGATCTACACTCCCAACCACACAAGGTTATTTTTTTTAAAGATAAAAAAATTAGAAAAGCTATTGTCAATTTTTGGAACAAAAAAATTGTATAATATAGAAAAGGAAAGCTCTTATATACTATTGGGGGTAATGTAAATTGGTTCTATTTTTATGGAGATTGTTGTCCTTGTTGTTAGGTGCCTTCAAGTCGAGTCCAACTCATAGGGACCCTATGTACAGCAGATCGAAACACTTCCTGATTCTGTGCCAGGCACAAGATCTTATTTATGTTTAAGCCCATTGTTGCAGACACTGTCAATCCATCTGGAGATTATGGAGATTACTAAAATTAAAATGAACATCTTTGAGCTTTGACCATACCTAGTGATTTACTTCTATGAATATATCACACCATAGACATACTGGCACTAAAGTGCAGGGGTATATGTGGAGAAGGATTTAATGAATATATAGATGTTCATTGGGAGAAGGACCTGGCAACCCACTCCCAAAAAACAATCAGCCACTGAAAACCCTATGAATAGCAGAAAAGCACTGACAATAGTGTTTTGCATGTTGTACGTAGGGTTGCTATGAATTGGACACCAACTCAACAGTACCTAACAACAACACAGATGTTCACTGCAACATTGTTCGTTATAGATATGAACTTAAAACAGCCTAAGTATTCATCAGAAAACAGCTGAACACACAAATTATGTGTTATTTGGGTAGTGGTTTTTTTATGCAGACATTCAAAGTATCATTTTAGTCTGTGTATTGATATGAAATGATGACTGTACTATACTAATTCAAAGGCAAGCTGCTTAACAGTATGCTTTCTTTTGAGTAAAACTAGTCACCAAAGTATTGGTGATGGTAACCTCTGGATGGTTGGTTTATTTATTTAATTTATTCATTTCCATAGTACTTGATTTTTAAAAATGAAAACATATTATTTTTAAAATTTAAAAATAGAAAAACCTGTTTACTTCTGGCTATCTAAGAAGTGTTTAGTATTTAAGTTAATCCAGGAAATGGGAAACTGTTGCCCTAACTTTACGTGGTGCCTGCAGAGTACCTGTCATATTATTGGTGCTCAGTGAATATTCTGAGGAAATGCAAGAGTAAGGACACTCTATAAAGGGAGATGGAACACAGTAATATTCAGATCACTGGAGAAGAGTTTATGATGACCAGGAACATTCCCATAATGAGGAGCTCAGATGGGCTGAAACATGCTGGGAAAGTGCTTCCATTTTTTCTCCTGGAGATTTTTTTATGAACTGTAGCTTCCAGAAAGTTCCTCATGACATGGAACAGGAATCTGCTGCCTGACAATACTGACCAAATCAAAGCAGCCCTGCCTAGCAGTTTAAAGAACAGGCTTTGGAATCAAAGACTTGTTTTGAACCCCAGCTTCTACATGTAGGTGCTGTGTGACCTTGCAGCAATGAACACCACCTCTCCCTAAACCTAAGCTTATTTTCAAAATGGGGATGATTACAGTGCTTCCCTTATAGAGTGGTGAGAGCTCTCATGGTGGTGTATGCCTGTAATCCCCAGCATTCAGGGGGCAGAGGCTAGTGGATCATGAACTCAAGGAATGCGTGCGTTCACGTGCACACACACACACACACACACACACACACACACACACACACAGACAGCAAAATAGCAGGATGATTTTCTGGGCCTTCCCCATTAGATGTTTGATAGAAACAGAGAGGAAAATGGTATAAAACAGCAGTGAACAGATGAGGTGTCTGCGGATTGCATATACCTCAGGAACCCAGTCTCCATGACTCAGGCAGCTCCTCTCTGTCTCTCTAGAAACAAGGTAGAAAGCACTGCAGGTGGGGCAGGGAATTTCATACCATTAGTTTGGAAAGAACAAAAAGTTTGTACTTTTGTAATTATGGATACTCACTTATAATAGTGGTTCTAGGTGTTTGAGAATCCACTCTCCTCTGGGGACACAAGGAAACAGCTCCCTCTTGGGCTTCTCTCAAAACTGGTCTCCCTGAAGCTTCCTAATATCCAAACAGCTGTCAAGAGAAGCACAAATCTTCTCCAGCTATCCTGTGAGTTTTCTTAGGGCTAATGACTCCCTGTCAGTCTGAGTTTGACTTTCTATTATTCCTTAAGACATAAACCATAAATCCTAAGTGTATTCAGGAAAGTAAGGAGAGCATAATGTCTATATATATTTGCCATACCTGTCTTATATACCATATGAAATTCTGTAGGCTAAGAGACTAAGGACATAGACCTAACTAATTTGACCCAGCCATTAACTTAGTGTATGAATGTCTAGCATCTCATTTTACTCATCTAAAGTGGTTATAGGGGCTGGGATTTAGCTCAGTGGGTAGAGCGCTGCGCTGCAGTCTCTCAGGCCTCGAGTTCAATTCCCAGTACCGCAAAAATGGGAGAAGGGCCTGGCAATCCACTCCCAAGGCAATCCCGAAGCACTCAGCCATTGAAAACCCTATGAGGGTCGCTATGAGTCGGATACCGACTCGATGGCACCTAACAACAACAACAAAAAGTGGTTATAAGCAACAGCTCTTCCACTGTGTTCTCAGTTCTGGGTTTGCACAGCCTTGCTGGGGCTGCTTTGCTTGGACTCCTCATCTCCATCTTGTTACATGCAGAGCAGCAGTATTTTAAAAGGCTTCTCTCTTCTCATCTCCCCTCAGAGGCTCCCTGCGGCAAGGACAACCAAAGGAGGGCAAACCACTGATATGGGCCAGTCCCTTTACTTTCAAAAAACATGAGATGCTGGAGGAACCCTGTTGAAACAACAACACAAAGCAGTGCCCTACCTGGAGAATGTTTAGGGTAGAGAAAGGGGAAGGGTTTACAGAGGGAGCACAGTATGGTTCTGAGGGCCATGTGTGAGTCCTTCTGGATCTCTGTGGAATGTACAGCTGTGGAGTTAGCTGTGGAGTCAGCTGTGTCAACAGAACCATGGTGCCCTACGTGTTGGGCTGCGACCTCTCCCTGCGGGAACAGTAGGGTGCAGAGCAGAAGGGTCTGGACATGGAATCAGAAGACTCAGGTGTGAGTCTCAGCCCTGGAACAAGATGCTTTACCTCTCTGAGCCACTATTTCCCTGGCTGAAAAGCAAGAATAAAAATACTCTCTTGACCAGCCTAATAAGCATAAGCATGTCATGTTGTTTAAATAAGGTCTGAAAACCACTATATAAATTAGAAAGCCCCATAAAAATGTAAGTTGTATTCAGTATCCCATGACATGGATGTCTAAATATGATTCTTGAACCCCCCAAATCTTTCTCAGATCACTTTCCTAAGACATGAATATAAAAGGTTGGCGAATTATCAAATAAATGAACTGTTTTACTCTGCTTGTATAATTTTCCAATATAAATCTTAATTATAAAAACCATTGTATGATTCCAAATAATGAACTACATATAAAATCATAAAGATTTAATTATATATGAAAAAAGTATACATATTATAAAATCTAATTATAGGTGATACCAAAAAATAGGTCTAGACTATTCTCAAAGAACTACTGTAGTGGCAACTGATCTTTAATATGTATATAGTAATACCAAAAAAATTTTACAAAGCACCCTAAATCCAGAATCTCTATTTTACGCTCTACCAAGTAGTGTATGTTTCAGACAGCTGTGTCTTAGAGTTGGGCGTTGTGTGTCTCTGCTCAAGTTGTGCATGTAGACTGAGAAGCCAGGAGACCATGAGGTTCTACTTCCTTCAGAATCCCATCAACTCTTCTGGTCAGGAAGTTCTCTAGAGCAATCCTCTTCATTATCCTCTGAGCAAGACTGGTTCAGGACACTCATCACAGGATGGATCCAAGATGTGGTCTGTGTTACATGACTTAAGAAGAACAGGAATGAAAATTAAAAGCTGAAAGATGGTCTTTGTACCCAGCCATCCAAGTACTGATCCCAGAGAGATTGCTTCCACTCTACTGCAGGCCCTTGGGATAGGAAGCAGTTAGAAATGGATCCAGTAGTATTCACAAGTCTTATACATGCTTTAAGGTTCAAAGAAGGAATGAAGGCAAATGTATCATCATCGACTCCTCTTTTTTTTCCTTACCTAATACTGTCAGCCAGCAAGTCTTATGACTGTCTCACTGTAACATTTCTGACATCAGTTCCCTCCTCTTTTTCCAGTACAGTAGCCTGGGGTCACTGAAAGCATTTCTCTTTGCCTCTGTTCTCATTCTTTTCTAACTCATATTTCTACTCCAGCCCAGAGATCTTCTCAAATGACAAATCACACACTATCATTTACCTGCTAAAAGTTCAGTTGCAACCAATGTCTTCTGGATCAAATACATACTCTATAGTATGAAGCATCTTGTTTTTTACTTGCCTCAGCAGTACTTTCTTCTCCATCACATGTCTGCTCCCTAATGAGTTAACTCATACTAATTCTAAAGAAGTAAATCTCAGCTAAGATTCCTCCAGTCTGTGCCCATAGTCTTATCTCTTACTATATGTGATTATAAATGTTTATTTTTAGGCGTTCTTACTACATATGAAGTTCCTTGCGGGCAGAGACTGTGTTTTTTATCTCTGAACTTATGGTGCTTGACATGTTCCCAGAACAAATGACTAGCATCCTATAAAGCATTTGAGGAAAAGAACACGAGCAGAGAAGAGGAAGGAAACACAAAAGACACTGGGCAAGTTTAGGGAATGGGAGAAGAGCATCATAAAAGCATACTCCTACCTGGTGGATGATGCCTTTTAGACCTCACATCTCATCCTAGCCTTTAGCTGGATGAATCTTCCTAAATTTATCACCATCAGCCTGGCTCCTGATGGAGGCTCCTTATGATGGAGATTTGTTTTTTGAAACTCTTTCTTTCTGTTTTGAAATTCTTTCTGGCCCTGGTATACCCCCTTGACCACATCCACCCTAGATCAGTTTCCCCAGCTTCTGTCTTATCAAACCCAACCTCACACACAGCTTCATATCTTAGATCAAGTGTTCCTGATGGGTAGCACCCATGAAAATCAAATAGGATCGTGGATCTGAAGTTATCGCCAACATTTTCCAAAGTGCCTTCTGGGAAGTGCTATGTGAGGAATAGAATTCTATGGTAAAATAAGCTTCAGATTCACGAGGGTAAATATAGTAAATAGCTTTATTTGCTGTAGGATTTCCCAGCACCTTTAATATGCTAATGTGCTCTATGAATCTTCAAGAGTATGCAGTATTATTCAAACAAACATGGTCCTGTTAATCTGCATGCACTAGCGTTCCACAGAATGCAATTTGGGAACTATCACAAAAATGCACTCACTTTATTGCTATGGATGACAGCAGCTGAAAATGCTGATCTTAGTGCAAATGGTCAGTTCCATTGTCTTTACTGGTTTGGTTTGGTTTGTTTTCACTCCTATACTCTAAATTTTGTTCAGACCCCTCAAAAGAAATTTCAGCTCCTCTGCTTAAATGTTATAAATGTTCTTTTTTTTCCACCATGGAAGAAGATTATGATAGGTTTATAGGGGGTTAAAGAAGGTCAAGTTGTTTAAGAATCCAGGTGAAGGTAACAAAACCTAGACATCTTCATAGTTTCAAGACCTCAGAGAGTGGTTAAACAGTACAAAGAACCATTGTTTTGACAAGAATCCATGTCACCATTCTTTGTTTAACATGCAGTTTCTTATTATGAAGACTAAACTTACTAAAGCATTTGATTCAACACAGGCTAAGGTTAATTTCATTTCAAGACCTTTATAAAGCGGGAAAGCTGCCTAAGTGGAAAGTGGTTTTAAAGAAATACTGAAGAGTGTAACATAGAAGGGCTGGAATGCTCTTGCAAGGTGAAATGAGGACGCATCCTCCTGTGCAAAGTATGCGTTTAAAAGGAAAAGCCTGGATGAGACTGCTTATTTTAAAATCTTGGTATCCATAGCACATGTACAATATGCTGCTATAATTTAAATTATTTTAAATCCTCCCTCCCTTATAATGCTCCCTAACTGGGCATGGTAGGAAGAAAGAAAAATGGGAACAATTACTTGAGAGATTAGTTCTGGTACATGCTTTGCTATTTGACTTTTTACAAATAATATTTTCATGCTTAAAACATTATGACTGCTCATATATACAGCTTCCATTAAACTGATAAAGTAATCACAAGCAAAATGTCTGAAAAAATGTAGTTATGGACTCTGTACAATGACTGTTAGAAAATTCCACCAGAAAGTCATCTTTGCCAATGACCTGCATTAAGCACATTTTCACCAACAAATCAACATCTGACCTCATTCCAAATGCAAAGGTAATACAATAAATTTGATTAATCTTATGTTCACAGGAAACTTTTCTGTAGAAACTTATGTGCGCACACACACACACACACACACACACACACACACACACACACACACACACACAGACCCACACAGACACATACACATAGACACAAATATCCACACCTCCCTAAGCATCAGACATGCAGTCTCAACAGTTTCTCATTAGAATAAACAAACTAAAGCAACAGAGAGATCTTTTCTGTGCTTCAAGAACACACTGCACACATGCATCATTGGTAAAAACACCAAGAATCAATGGGACAGAGTTTCTGAAACCTGGGGGATGCACATAAAGTGCCTGGCAGAGCAGATACTCAATAAATAATCACAGCTACTTTTATTGATAACCACAGCTTTCTGATTATTGTAAGAAAAACTTGGAATTCTGTCTTTGATACTGGAATGGGGCCAGTTTCAAGTATACCATTCAATTTTCTGTCTTAGTGAGCACTTTGGCTAAAGAGCTTTGACATAATCGGTGTGATTAGATAATCCCAGATTTACTGGCTTGGAGAACATTCCAGTATTAGAAATATTTCCTCTCTGATTTTTGTGCTTGGTAATTCAGCTGAGAAGAGAGACTAAATCAATTCTGTTGACTTTGTTTAATTAATAAAGACCCAATGGTTCATAAAGGGAGATACTACTATTTAGAATGAAAAATTTAGAGGGTTGGAAAAATAAATGAAGCTATGAGACATGAAAATCTTCCACTTGCACATATAGTAACTCTCGCAAATGTTCCTGCAGAGACAGTGCATCTGACCTGATTTGGAGAGCAATCAACAGCAGTACAGATATATTTGAAAATCTGAAAAGCATAATACTGTTTGCCTCTGAATGGTTGCCAGACCTGTTGTTAGCAAACAATAATATTAGAACTGAGATGACAGTATTGTTTTTAAAAATAATATTAGTAAATTGAAAGACATATTTTAAAGCTTATAAAAAACCTAAAAGAACATGCTTTATTTTATTGGCAAAGAAACATTAAGTGAATTATTTAAATCCCATTATAATTACCCTCCTTATGTTTCTTACCTCCTAACTATAGGAGCAAAATGCTTTCTTTCAAAAAAGAAAGCAAAATGATTTCTTTCAAAATAAAAATTTAGGACAGTCTGTTAAGCACAAAGTGGCTTAAACACAGAAAATGCACTAGTTTTGTAGAAATTCATTCTTATAACCATCTGTGATGATGAAAGAACACTTTGGTTAATTTTCCATTGTACATGGCACTACTTATGTATCATTATGAGTTTAACAAAACTTGTATATATTATTATTTTTAAAATAAAGCTGCAGGATAATGAATCAAAAGTAATTAACTTCCAATGTAATTTTTTATGGGAGGAGGATAATTTTATGTGTATAGTATCCATATAAACCAGAAAACATGGACAAGTTAATATATGTTAATGCAATTTGTTTCAGGCATTGGTAATTTTGAATCAATAGAAAATTTTTAAATTGGCCATAAATTACAAGTAGTAATGACAATAAAATATTTATATTAAAAAATCCCCATTTAAAAATGAGCAAATCAGATGGTAAGAATACAAGGTAAGCCATGTCAATAAAATTATAAAAGAGTCAAACCATAGGGCACCATTCAATTTTGCCACAGTCACTGTGCAAAAGAATTGAGGAAAAACCACATTCAGTTATCAAAAAAGAAAAAAATAAGAACACAACCACAACTTCCAAGAACTCTGGGACATGGTCAAGTGACCAAATATAAGAATCCATGGGATAGAAGAAGGAGCTGAGATAAAAACTAATGGCACAGAAAGCCTGTTCAATGAAATCATAGCAGAAAATCTTCCAAAATCTGAGAAAAGAAATGGAAATCCAACCATAAGAGGCATTTAGAACCCCAAATACACATGGCTACAAAAGAACTTCTCCATGACATGTTATAGTTAAAATGCCAAGACTACAGAATTATGAAACAATATAAAAAGCTGCAGGACAACACCATCAACTGACTTCAAAAGGCAAACCTATCAGAATAACTTCAGATCTCAACAGAAACCCTAAAATACACAAAACATGGAATGATATATTTTAAGATGTAAAAGTAAATCACTTCCAGCCAAGATTATTATATTCACCAAAGTTATCATTTAAAAATGATGGAGAAATAAAGACATTCCAAGATAAGCACACACTAAAGCTATTCATGACCACCAAGCCTGCATTGCAGAAGATGCTTAAAGGGATCCTAACCATACAGGAGGAGTAAAGACTGTCTCAATCACACAAGCTCAGGAAAGTATAAATTTCTTGAGAGTAACAGATGAACTAATGAGAACTAGGAAAGAATCAATCATGTTGAATTCAGTAAACAAGAAAACCCCTAATATGAGTGAGGGAGAAAGGAAAGAACAATTAATACGTGGACCCACCAGGAAAATACTCAAGACAAGGAAAAGAAGAATCAGGAAATCCATCTCAAGAGGAGTCCTAAATATAAATGTTCTTAACTCTTCAGTTAAAGTATATAGGCTAGTTGTTTGAATTTAAAAAAACAAAAACAAAAAGAAAACAAAACAAAAAACAAGAAACAAATGCAAGAAACATCTCACTGGCAATGACACAGACTGAATGTGAAAGGATAGAAATAGATATACCAAGTCAAGTGGAAGCTACAAAAAAATATATCAGACAAAGTAGACTTCAGGCAAAAATTAGGAGAGAGAAAGAGTCACTACATATTAATAAAGGGAACAATGTATCAAGAAGATATGATTGTAAATATATATGCACATAACATCAGTGCACTCAGTTTCATAAAACAAACATTACTGGACATAAAGGGACAGATAGGTGCAGATACAATAATAGTGGCTGAGATCAATACCCCACTCTCATCAATAGATTGAACATCCAGACAAAAAAGTCAATAGAGAAACAGCAGACTTAAGGTGTACCATATATCAAGTGGATTTCATTGATACCTACAGAATATTCTCTTTTTTTATTTTTTTATTAGAAATTTTTAATGTACATCATAATGTGATTCATTTTGACATGCTTTTCATTGTGACAATTTTCATATATGCAATTTGATAAACACTATTCATATAGGTTACCCCTTACCCTTCCCTATGTTTCCCCCCTCTCCCCTTCCCATCTAAGTTTCTCATCCAAGTCTTCTCTATCTTTTACTATGTAGTATTTTTCTATATGTCCTTGGGTTCCATTTCTGTTTAAGATAGAAGCTTTTCCTGTAGTGGTCTTTGTTTTTATCTTGTTAGAACAATTACATGCGATTTCTAGTCTATTTATATTGACCTCATTCTTATCTTCCCTCCCCCCCTTTTATTATGATCTGACCTTTGAGTAGGAACTTTCTCTAAAACAGATCACATTTTAGGTCATACAGCAGGTCTTAACAAATACAGAAAAACTGAAATAAGTTCTTGTATCTTATCAGATCATAATGGAATAAGATGGAATGGAATATCAAGAAAAGCTATACAAATACATGGAGATTGATCAGTATACTCTTAAATGATCAGTAGGTCATTGAAGTAATCAGGGAAGAAATTAAAAATTTCTTGGAATCAAATGAAAATGAAAACACAGCTTACCAGAACTTTTGGGATAGTAAAGGCAGTTCTAGGAGGAAACTATGAATACCTATATCAAAAACCTCAGAACTCAAATAATAAATAACAAAGATGCACTTCAATGTCTTAGAGAACTAAGAACAAGCAAAACCCAGAATCAGTAGAGGAAAGAAATAATAAAGATTTGGGCAGAAATTAATGAAATTGAGACTAAAGGAACATTATAAAGAGTTGATAAAATGAAGAGTTGGATCTTTGAAACAAACAAAACTCACAAAATCTTAGCCAAACTAACTAAAAGAACGAGAATACCCAAATTTATAAAATTGGAGATGAAAGCTGGGTGTGGTGGTGCATGCCTGTAATCCCAGCGACTTGGGAGGCCAAGGCAGGAGGATCACAAGTTTGAAACCAGAGGCAGTCTGCATAAGTTAGCGAGACCCTGTCTCAAAAAAAGTAAAAAACATGGGCTGAGTGTGCAGCTCAGTGGTCCAGCACTTGCAAAGCATGCAAGTGCGAGACCCTGGGCTCAACCCCCAGTACCACACACACATACAAAAAAAAATTGAGATGAATAATGATACATTACAACAAATGCCAAAGAAATCCAGAGAATTAGGGAACACTTTGAAAACTTATATTCCAAAAAATTGGAAAACCTAGATAAAATGGATATGTTTCTAGACACATACAGCCTACCAAAATTAAATCAAGAGGATAAAAACATACCTATATTGAGCAATGAGATTGAAAGAGTAATAGTTTCCCAACAAAGACACACCCAGGACTGGTTGAATTCACTGCCAAATTCTAACAGACCTGTAAAGAAGAATTTATACCAATGCCCTAGTGCCTAGAAGAGCCACGAGAAAGAAGGAACCTGGATCTCAAAATTGCCATCCAAAAGAAGAGCCACATCAATCAACTAGGAATCCCTGCACTGACTTGTGATTGTTGAGCCACTGAAAGTGTGTGATTTGTTGTATTTTGTGTTCCTCTGAATCACTGCCAAGCAAGAAGAGTATTTCAAGAGGAAGTCATGACTATTATTTTTCCTCTCTATGTTGTTGTTGTTGTTAGGTGCCGTCGAGTCGGTATCCAACTCATAGCAACCCTCATGGGGTTTTCAATGGCTGACTGTTTCGGGATTGCCTTGGGAGTGGATTGCCAGGCCCTTCTCCCATTTTTGTGGTGCTGGGAATTGAACTGAGGACCTCAGAGACTGCAGCGCAGCGCTTTACCTACTGAGCTAAATCCTAGCCCCTTTCCTCTCTATATACAGGTACAAATTTTAAACATACTTTTAAAATACAGAAAACAGGAAGTAAATATACATTTTCACATTACTTTAAATGTGTCAATAATCAAAAGAATGTCAGAATAAAGAATAATGGATATAAACTCAATGAGAAACTAGTTTGAAAGACCATTTCCAACATTCCCACATTAAATTTCCACTTGTGTGATGAAACACATAAAATATAGAAGGTACTTTAATTTTAATGTTGTTTCCGAATAGTAGGAATTATAATGCAAGTCATCCAAGCTTTCACCTAATTTAACCAATAAAATAAGTTTTAAAAATGTGACTAAGTATATTTTGAAACCTTAAAAAGTAAAATTATTTAAAACATACAATTTCAACTAATGTTATATTGATTCTAATATTTTCTACCAAAATTAAATTGACTACCCTAAAATTATAACAATGTAAATGTATATATGTTAGAGAAGAATCTATCAAATCACAAAGCTGGAAAGGGTTTTGTGAGGTTCCTTAGGAGATCATTTCTAAAGTCTTGAGATGTAATTACTCTAGGTATTAAAACTGGATCCAAATCTGACTTGTGAGAATTTAACTATCATGTTAAACTCTTCCATTATCTGGGCTGGTTTCTGTAGCAATATATAAAGACACTCTGGGATGGATTAAGCGACTTGAAAGGGGATCTGAAAGGGGATTAAGATGAAATTAATTAAAGGATTAACTCAGTGATCACAGATTATATATCTAAAACTATTCTATCTTCTTAAAAGTACTTGCCATGAAATTCATGAAAAATGTGTTATCTGAGCAACTGTGAATAAAAAGCACTTGTGTGAAAACTGAGTCTGAGACTCTGTGTTTTCCCAGTAGTCATACTTTTTACATCATGTGGCAACAAATTTTAAACATGCCTCTTTTGTCTACTAGGCTGTTCATTTCTTCAAGGGAAGGAAATGTCCTTCTCATTTTCATAGTCTGTGTTGGCTCACACAAAGTGGAGTCAATGAATGTTTAGTGCATGGGTACATTATATATTCCGCTGATACATTACTGTAGCTATACTGTAGAGTAAAAATGCTCTAAACTGGCAGCCTAATTTATTTATAATGGAGGATCAGATAAAATGATCCTCAGATGTGATAATGCAATGATGTTCCCTAAATGGTTTAGAAATTTGTGTATAGAAATTGAATGTTATCAGGGAAAAAAATGTATTTAAGTAGCCCCAAAGTCACCAAATAACCAGCACTACCAGCCCTCCCTAAACAATATTCTCATATTTGCAAGCACCTTGGAAAGGTCTGTTCATACATTTGGTGGCAGCTAATCCACCTGGCATCCAGTCCCATCTGATCTTTGAAGCTGAGCAGGTCTGTCCCATTAATCCTTGGATGGGAGACAGCCTGGGAATATGCAGTGCTGTATGCTATGGAGAAGGACCTGGCAGCCCATTCCCCAAATAATCAGCCTTCAAAAACCCTATGAACTGCAGATAATCACTGACAGTAGTTCTGGGCATGGCACAGTGTCAGGTAGTGTTCTGTTATATATGGGGTTGCTAAGTGTCAGACCCTACTGGACAGCACCTAACAACAACAATAGTTTGAAGAGAACAAAGAAACACTGCTTGGTTTAAAATCAGGAAAGGTATGTGACAGGGCTGTTACCTTTCACCTTACCAATTCACTTTCTCTGCTGAGCAAATAATCCAAGAAGCAAGTCTTTATAAAGAAGAACATGGCATCAAGATTGGAGGAAGACTCATTAACAACCTGCATTATGAAGATGATACAACTTTGCTTGCTGAAACTGAAGAGGATTTGAAACATTTACTGATGAAGATCAAAGAACACAGACTTCAGACTGGATTGCACCTCAACATCAACAAAACAAAAATCCTTACAACTGGGTCAGTAAGCAACTTTATGATAAATTGGAGAAAAGATTGAGGTTGCCCAAGATTATGTTTTACTTGGTTCTACAATCAACACCCACGGAAACAGCAGTCAAGAAATCAAAAGAACCATTGCATTGGGAAAAGCTGTTGCATAAGACCTCTGTAAAGTGTTGAAAAGTAAAGATGTCACATTGAAGACAAAGGTGCGCATGATTCATGCCGTAGTATTTTCAGTTGCATCATATGCTTGGGAAGGCTGGACAATGAATAAGGGAGACAGGAGAAGAATTGAGGTTTTTGAATTATGGTGCAGGAGACAAATATTGAATATACCACAGACTGCCAAAAGAACCAACAAATCTGTGCTAGAAGTACAACCAGAGTGCTCCATGGAAGTAAGGATGGCTAAAGTGCGCCTTATGTATTTTGAACATGTAGTCAGGAGGGACCAATCCCTGGAGAAGGACATCATGTTTGGGATAGTGGGGGGTCAACAAAAAAAAAAGACTCTCAACTAGATGGATTGACACAGTGTCTGCAGCAATGTGCTTAAACATAAAATAGATCATGTGCATGGGAGTGTCTTGGGAGTGTTTTGTTTTATTTTACATAGGGTTCCTATGAGTTGGATCTGACTCAGTGGCACCTAACGACGATAACAACCACAATAGTTTTAAGCAGCATGATAATTCAAACAATTTGAGATAGAGTTTACTTTCTAGCTGGCATGCTATGTAAACTGACTTGAATCACAGGCTTTAAGTGGTAATTATTTATGGCCAATAAGTACTATTGCTAGCTAATGTTGCTTTAACTCTTAGAGTAAAAGATGTTCAAATGTTACCAAAGAGAAATAAATATGATGGCAAATTGTCTGGCTGAGAACTCACCGTAATCCTCATTCTATAATCCCTATGAAGTGATTTTATCACATTGGGATTTTCAGCCTCTGAAATGATCAGAATACAGCTGAATCCATGTTTCTAGGTATCTTATGCCCAATAGAAGGATGGAGAATTTCATAGAGGTACATGGTTAATACTGATAATGAGTAACCAAGTACAGATGTGATCCAAGAAGATCTCCACAGCCCCCTTGATATTGGGATTGCTCATTAGATAGAGATATTCAGGTATGTGACAGTTGGATAAGACTTTACATCAGATAAGCATTTTGCCTATTATAAAATTTTTTGATACTGATTTCCAAAATGCTTTTTCATACAAACTCATAAACATTATTTTTTCCTACATTTTCTACAACTTAAGTATCGGAGGCTTAGAAAGTTAAGTGCCCTGTCCAAGGTTACCCAGTAGCAAAATTAGGACTGAGATGCAGGCTAAGGTCATATTCTTTGAAATTCCAGCTTGCCTACCTATTAACCAGGTTGCCAGTGTGTCTCTAGGAAAGTTACCTCACTCTGAATCTCAGTTTCCTAATCTAGGAACATATAATACTTGCCTCAATAGTTTGTTAAGAAATAACATGTATAAATTCCCAAGATCCATTCCTGACATATTCTAGGTATACCAGGACCATTACCTTCTCCTCTCTACCTAAGCTCTCTGTGGAAGTTTTCTGTTACAATAGCTAATTATCAAAATGTCAGTGTGGGAGTGTCCAACATTTTGACTTCCCCGGACTGCTGGAGTAAAGTGGAATTATCTTGGGCTGCACATAAATTATATAATATAGTTAGTGTGTGTGTATATATATGTGTGTGTGTATACATATATATATGTATGTATATACATGTGTGTATATATGTGTGTGTGTATACATATATATGTATGTATATACACATACATATATATACGTGTGTGTGTGTGTATATATATGTATATATATATTTTTTTTAATGAGGGGTCAAGAAGAAAATAAATGCGGAAAACCACATAATGTTAACAAAGTTTGTGGGCCACATTACTAGCTGTTCTGGGCTGCATGTGGTCTGCAGGCTGCAGATTGGACATGCTTGCTATAGTGGCTGAAACTGACTCAAATTTACTAGCTTGTAGATCTATAGTTCAGAAGTCTGAAACGGGTCTCACTAGACTACAAGTAAGGTATTGGCAAAACTACACTCCTTTTTGGGGACTCTGGGAGAGAATCATTCTCTTATTTTTCTAGCTTCTAAAGGCCACTCACATTCCTTGGCTCATGGCCTCTGTCTTCAATGCCAGTAACAGAACATACCTTAGATTCTGCACCTATTGCCACATCCTTTTTCTGACTCTCATCTTTTACCCCTCATGAGTTAAAGACTCATGTAGTTAGATTGCACCCATTTGGATCACCTAGGACACTTTCCCTATGTTGAGGTCAGCTGATTAGTAACCTTAATTCCACTTGCAACCCTAATTCCCCTTTACCATGTAAGCTAATATCTTTACAGGTTCTGGGGACTAGAATTGGATATTGTTGGGGGTCATTATTCTGCTTACCTTACTCCCCTTCTCAAGTGCTTCTTCCACAAAGACTAGGTCCTAAGGTAAAAGGCATTGGTGGATTCATTCAAGCCATTTGGCTAAAACTTGCTAGACACGTAGCAAGAAATATTACATATGGCATTATAATGGAGATATCGATTGCATTAAGAAAAAGGTGACAGATCTTGTAGGAAGTAAGTTAAGGGAATGTCAACTGTTATGGATAGAACTATGTCCCTCTCAAATTCTTGTGTTGAAGCCCTAACCCACAATCAGGCTCTACTTGGAGACTGAGTCCCTGGGAAGGTAATTAGGGTTAAGTGAGGTCATAGAGGTGGGATACTGGTCCAATGAGATTGATATCCTTGCAAGAAAAGAAAGAGGCAACAGATATCTCTCTCTCTCTCTCTCCCTCCCTCTCTCTCTCTCTCTCTCTCTTTCTCTCTTTCTCTCTGTGTGTGTGTGTGTCTGTGTGTGTCTGTGCACAAAGGATGCAGTGTGTATAAGGATGCAGTGAAAGGGTAGCCATCTAGCAGCCAAGAAAAAAGGCCTCCCATGAAGCCAGCCTGCTCACGTCTTGGTTTGGACTTCTGGACTCTAGAAGTGTGAGAAGATATATTTCTGTTTTTTACGCCATCTTGTCTGTGGTGTTTTGTTATGGCAGCCATGGCAGGCTAAAACGGCAGTTGAATTTGGAAGGCAAAATGTTTGCCAAAAAAATTAGTATTTGTTAATAAATCCAAATAAATGGTCCTGGAGGCAGAGAGCTAAAAGAAGTATAACCCCAGAAAGCTAATAAGTTTCCAAGGTACTTTATGTGAACCCAGAGGATTTGCTTAAATATCCCAATGAAATGCTGAAAAACATCTTTTATGCTTAAGTTATACCTGTCATTAGCTAAATGAAGTTGAAAAAGAGTTTGATGTTAGATGTCTAGATCTGGGTATTTTATTTATTTCAGTAGGTTTGCCGTTCTGAATACCCTAAGCCAGCTGGCTAGCCTTTCGTTTAAATGACAATTTCTCCTGCAGTGCTTCATATTCCTATACTCCTTTGTAGGTATTTATAGAAAATCCTAGGCAAGCTGTCTCAGGCTTATGATCAATGCAACCTTTCTCCTCCTATCACAGGCCTTTTGAGTGGCCAGAGAATGACAGAAATGTAGGTTTTGGCTACTGGTTTCTGTTTGCAGCTGTGCAGCTGTCATATAAAACTCTTTCACTGGCAAATAGCAATAAAGTAAGGGAGGGAAGGGGAAGCTAACATTTGTTAACCGCACACCATGTGCCAATTTTTTTTTTTTTTTTTTTTTGGCCAGGGGCTTTATACCCTTAAGTTCATTTAATTTTCAAAACAATCAGGGGGAGACAGAAGTTGTTATTCTCATTTTCAGATTAGAGTAGGGAATACAAAGGATTCAAATGACATACCAGTATCAAGGTCATGCTCAAAAGTGGTAGCACAAGCATTAGAATCCAGGCCTATCAGATACTAAAGTTCCCTTTTTACCCCATCAATTGCTTGGCCACCTGCTAACAATATTCATTCATTTGCTAAATAGTCCTCAAGCATACATACTATGCCCTATACTAGGCAGTGGATATTCTAAATCACTTATCACATAGATGGCTATGGCTTTGAAATATAAACCAATCATTTCAATACCTTTCAATTCATTCATAGATAAAGGAGTATTTGGTGGAAAAATATCAAAAAGGTCCATATTTGCTCCTTTTAGCCCTCTGATGTTTTTTTCATTGTATTTAGATTCTTACATGTGCAGAAGACAGTAAGGAGCCCACATGCATTCTTCTTATCTGGCCTAATGTCAGCTGCATAGAAACGGTCTGGACTCCTCATCAAATGAACCTTAGATCTTACCAGTATGTTGGTGGACATTTCCTCATTTATCCAAAATGAATCAAAGCAAACAAATTAATGAGGTCTTCAGAGAGAGAGAGAGAGAGCTCTTGACAATGTCCACTAAAGGTCAGCTAAAATAATCTGCCAAGGATTTAGGAAATGTTACAGCTGGTTGCTTTTTATTTCTAATTCAGAAACTATTCCTTCCCCTCCATCTTTCCCCATCCTAATTTCTAAATGCATTACAATTATTTTGGGTAAGCTCTAATTGTAAAATAAAGTTGTTTTTATTAGGTGCTGTCAAGTTGGAAGTTAGGGACCAAGAAATCAGTATCTCAAATTTTTCTTTTTGTATTCTCTATTTTTTATTTTATAAATAAGAAGGCACAGTGCAACTGAAGTTTTAAATTAATATAATAGGCTGCCAATGATGAATTCTATCCATATATAGGTTATCACCTATATTCTTTCCTACCAGACTATCATAGCCAGAGTTCCAACAAACATTTATGTTCATTAATGAACTCTGACTGAGAGAAATAAAAAAGTCATCTCTATTGGAAATCAGTTATGCTTTAAAGTTACACGGCAAAACTTTCAAATGCTGAACACCATAAGAAATCAGGGTGGGGGGAGTTGTCATTGTTTATGTTGTTCTAAGGTTAACAGTTGCATTACTGTTCAACCTAGCAGAGTTCCTGTGTTAGCAATATGCTCTGGAAGACCAAGATTGCAAAATGTGGCATGTGTTCTTCATGACAAGTCTGTCCTAAGGCATGCATGGCAAACATCTCTAACTGATCAATGCATATGTCAGTGGGTTCAAAATGTGGTCTCTGAATTGTTCTCAAGACAATACTTGAGGCAGCCATTATCAGTGGGAAGGGTGGGTATGATATGAAATTATTTGACCCTACTTGGTCTAGAGAAAAAAATTTGTTTTATTCCAAAGTCACATAGACTTCCTAGGTTCCACTGATACAGAATTGTAATGTTCTAATATTTTCTCTGTAATGGAGAACAGGATTTATAACATCAGGAACAATATCTCAGATCTTAGGATCTGATATAGAGCTATATCAACCCAAATGAATGGAGAATTCCAAGCCAAGTTAGAGTAGCTTTTAAAAACAAATAATTATATCCATTTGATAAATAATCAACAGTATAATTGAATATTCAAAGTAAATATCTGATGTTAGGAATTTTGTATTGTTTATGTACATATATGTACATATATAATATGCATATATAAGTGTGTATAATGTACCTAGGGGCTGGGGTTTAGCTCAGTTGGGAGAGTGCTGCTCTTTGTGCTCTGAGGGCCTGGGTTCAATTCCCCAGCACCACAAAAGCAGAAGGACCTGGCAGCCCACTCCCAAAACAATCCTGAAACAATCAGCCATTGAAAACCCTATAAATAGTAGAGAAGCACTTACATAATGCAGGGTATGGCACAGTGTCAGGGAGTGTTTCTTTCTGTTGTACATAGGGTCACTATGAGTTGGATTTAACTTGGTGGCACCTAACAACAACAACAACATAATGTACTTAACATTGTGACACAGCTTTCTGGCCGGCATCCCCTAACGTGGCCCCCAGTGATCCTCACCTTCTGGAATTTATGTTTTACCTCCTATACTATGCCTGGTTGGTCTATGTAATGAATCACTTATGTCAGAAGTGATGGTTTATTACTCACTTCTAAGATTGGTTATAAAAGACACTGCAGCTTCTATGTGTCTCTAATTACTTCCTCTAGGGGAAGGCAGCTGTGATGTTGGGAGTAGTCTTATGGCTCTTAAGTGTCTGTGACCTGGTAAGTAACTGAAGTTTCCTGCCAACAGCCTTGCAAGTGAGCTTGGATCAAGTATTCTAGTCAGTCCACTAAATTATACTTAAATTCACAGTCCTGGTTAACTAAAAGTTGGACCCAGAAAGAGGGATAGCAAGAATCATCCAGTTCCACCACTCCTGTATTGCTGATGCTCTGAAACTGGGTGAGAAATATGTATTGTTTTAAGCTTCAAAATTTGGAGAAAATTTAAAATGCATATATAGAGGATTAAGACAAGTAGGATCACTGATCACAATGAATCTGACTCTTTGAATAGAAAAGTAAGAGAACAATGGATGCACTTAGCAGCTGTGTCTGATTTATAATATATAAATTCAGTTTTACCAGCAAATATGATAACTTTCATAATTTTGTTACATAACATACATATAACATATATGAACTTTAAAGTGGAATCACACCAAATGAGTACTATAAATCTGCAATGGCATACAACTTCAGGGGTAGATAAGAAGTTGGATGGGAAAAGTCCAGTTAATCAGATAATTTCATTATACTACCCTCAAGATAATGGACGTTTTGCCTTTGAGTTTAAGGATGCTCTCTCCAATGAGAAAGTAAGAAAGCATTTTCTAGAATGCACTGATATATTTTATACAAATATATGCATATGTGTGTGTGTGTGTGTGTGTGTCTGTGTGTGTGTGTGTATGTGTGTGTGTGTATTTATGGCTTGGGAGGACCCAGCAGCCCACTCCCAAAAAACAATCAGCCATTGAAAACCGTATGAATAGCAGAGAAACACTAACAATATTGTTTTGCCTGTTATACGTAGGGTTGCTATGAGTCAGACACTGACTTGATGGCACTTAACAACAACAACATTTATGGCAAGTGAGTATGCCTATATACACATATATATGCATACACACACACACACACACACACACACGCACTGGATAGTTCTTTGAGACCCTGGCTGTAGTGTTGCCAACACTGATTATACTTGTTTACACCAGGTGAGATGCTCTCTTCTTTCATGTTAGAACTTAAGTAGATGACAAAATACAATGGGTAGGAATAATCTGCAAGGACTATATGCACCTGGACATTCTTGAGACAGCACTGACAGTCATTCCCTTGCCTGAGGGTTGGCTTCCATCAGATGTAATAGTTCCATTTCGGGGAAGATAGTGACAGATGCCAGTTTCTCAGAAGAGATCATATGCATGCAGACCATCCTCTCCGGTGTTCTGGGAGAGTGACTTAAGTCATTCTTTTCTTTAAGTGGAGGTTATTTCTTGCCTCCAAAGTTTCATCCACCTATATATGAAAGATTCCTGCCTCAAATGTTAACACTGGCACTGACTCAAAATTTTGGCTAGGGTAGTGGAAAGATAAAAATTAAAACAAAACTAAAAGTAAATACTTCTAAGAAAGACATATATAAGATGTCTGCTTGTGTGGAATTTACTTATGTGGCAACACTACTTAACTGAATGTGGCTAAAAGCCACGAAGAAAGCCCCAGCAAAATGTGAGAGTGGGAGCAGGGAGTAGAGGGCCAAGCTCTCAAAGTGTCCATTTTGAGCCAGGTGCCATGAGCGGCTCTTTACACACCTCAACTCATTCATTCTGGACAGGAAACTTAGGAAATGCTAATATACTTTCCAATTTATGAATGTGGAAATTAAAGTTCAGAGATGTTAAGTAAATATACCCAAGGCCATTCAGCTAGTCTGTGGAGACACTAGGGTTTTCCCAGTCCAAAGCCCATGCTCTTCTTTCCTTTTACCAGATGGCCTTCCTGTAATCAAATCTACCTGCACCAGGACTTATGTACTTGACTCACATAAAGAACACTTGCAAGATAGGCAATACACTCCATCATATAGGCATAGGAAAGGATTTCCTTAATAGGACTCCAATTGCTCAAGAAATTGCAACAAGAATAGATAAATGGGATTACATGAAATTAAAAAGCTTCTGCACTGCAAAAGAAACAATTAACAGAGTCAAGGAAACCCCCACGGAATGGGAAAAAATCTTCGCATTTTATACATCAGGTAAAGGTCTAATTACTAGAATTTATAAAGAACTCAAGAAAAAAACTCCCCAAAAAACAACCCAATACACAAATGGGCAAAGGAACTGAGTAGACAGTTCTCAAATGAAGAGGTTCATAAAGCCATGAAACACATGAAAAAATGCTCAGTATTCCTAGTCATTAGGGAAATGCAAATTAAAACAACTCTGAGATTTCACCTTATACCAGTAAGAATGGCCAAGATCAATAAAACAAATAACAAATGCTAGCGAGGTTGCGGGGAAAAGGGAACGCTCTTACATTGTTGGTGGAGCTGTAAATCGGTCCAGCCACTGTGGAAATCAATATGGAGGTATCTTAAAAAACTGAAAATAGATCTACTGTATGACACAGCTATAACACTACTGGGAATTTGCCCAAAGGAAGATGGGTCATCATACCACTGAGACACCTGCATCACCATGTTCAATGCAGCACTTTTCACAATAGCAAGGATATGGAATCAACCAAAGTGCCCTTCAACAGAAGAATGGATAAAAAAATTATGGTATATATACACAATGGAATACTACTCAGCAATCAAGAAAAATGAAATAAGGTCATTAGGAGCAAAATGGATGGAATTAGAGAAAATTATTTTAAGTGAATGAACACAAGCTCAGAAAGAGAAAGACCACATGTTCTCACTCATATGTGGGAGCTGAATCAAAATTATAAGAAGGAAAAACCCTATTCAAAGGTTGGATCAAAATAAAAGGGGGGGGGAAGATAAGAATGGTGTCAATATAAATGGTCTAGAAAATGCATGCAATTGTTCTAACAAGAAAAAAACAAAGACCA
>VMDO01022436.1:0-33484 GCA_007922755.1 Pedetes capensis | reverse complement strand
TATGTAAGGGTAGTATGTCTCAATTCTTTGTTGTTACTCTTCTCTATTGTTTACAAAATAGTAATAAATATCCAATGTTGACATTCCACTGAAATTTCACAAACACATTCTTATTACATAACATAACTATTATATGAATAGGAATTTGAAAGTGATGATTATCAAATTTATCACTCAGATAATACATGTTTAAGTGTAATTTTTGTTTTCAAACCCATTCATTTCTCATAAATATATTTTTAGAGTTACAAAGAATCCTAGAGATCATTAAGACATTTATACAAAATCAAGTATTGATAAGAAGACTAATTCACAATAGAAAAATGAAGCAAGAAAAAAATGTATGGGTAATTACAGATAAGGAGATATAAGTGGATCTTATTCAAATGAAAAGAAGTTGAGCTACATCATAAAAAGAGAAATAAAATTTTAAATTCTATTGCAATACTACTTTTACCCACAGACTGGTAAAGATGTAAAAGTTTGATGGCACCTGAATTGGCAAGACTATACAAAAACTGGTACTCATAAATTTTTATGGGAGAGTGAGCTGGTACAATTTCTCAAGAGGGTAATCTTGAAAAATCTATCAAAATTATAATACTTTAGCCACTAACAGGACATTTTATTGTGTAAATTATGCTTTGATTTTTAAAAATGAAAAAAGTTAATATTAGTATCCTCAAAATAAATTCCATATTGCTTCAGAGAATGGGAATGAGGTTGACCTATGTGTATGCAATACAACTAAGATATATTAAGTAAAGAAGAATCAAGTATCTGAACTCAGTTTTCTTCATTCTCCTTTCATATCCTCCAACTCAATGGCTCATTTTAAGTCTGACAGCATTAACATTTCTAAAATTCTTTGTTGTTGTTGTTGTTAGGTGCCATCGAGTCGGTATCTGACTCATAGCGACCCTCATAGGGTTTTCAATGGCAGACTGTTTCGGGATTGCCTTGGGAGTGGATTGCCAGGTCCTTCTCCCATTTGTGCGGTGCTGGGAATTGAACTCGGGACCTCAGAGACTGCAGCGCAGTGCTCTACCAACTGAGCTAAATCCCAGCCCAAAAAACTTTGTTAATGCTCTAATTTTTAAAAAAAATCATAGTACTTTTTTGTGTGTGTGTGTGTGTGGTACTGGGGGTTGAACTCAGGGCCTCACCCTTGCATGCTCTGCAAGAGCTGAACCACTGAGCTGCATCCCCAGCCCAGTTTTTTACTTTTTTGAGACAGGATCTTGCTAAATTGCGCAGACTCCCTCTGGTCTCGAACTTGCGATCCTCTTGCTTTCGCCTCCCGAGCCACTGGGATTACAGGCATGCGCCACCACGCCCGGCTATCATAGTACTTTTAAGTAACTTGTTTTACATAGAAAAATGAAAGACCTTTTACCTTTAAGATATCATCTAATTATATATCTTTTTCATCTTTTTTTTTTTTTTTTTTTGTGGTACTGGGGGTTGAACCCAGGGCCTGGCGCTTGCATGCTCTGCAAGTGCTGGACCACTGAGCTGCACCCTCAGCCCATCTTTTTACTTTTTGAGACAGGGTCTTGCTAAATTGCGCAGACTGCCCCTGGTCTCGAACTTGCGAGCCTCCTGCCTCCACCTCCCAAACCGGTGGGATTATAGGCATGCGTTACCATGCCCGACGTATCTTTTTCATCTTGACATAGTTTTGCTCTTTCCATACATCAGTATTTCATGCGTATTTTTATGTATCATATTGTATGTATACACACAATTTTAATGGACTTTAGACATTCAGTCATGTTACTGTAATTTAGCCATTTCTAGTTTATTTGACATTTGGTTATCTCATTTCCATAAACATTTTTGGATTATTTTTTAGTAGTGTATTCCTATAAATGGTTCTTGCTGAAAAGAAAATGATTTTTATATTTTCTGCTGTTTATAAGAAGATTCTTTTTCAAAGGCATTTTGCCAATTATACATAACTATCAGCAATGTATGTTTACATCTGTTTGTCCACAGAATTGCTAATACTGACTTTTTTCTTTTTTTGCAGTACTAGGATTGAATCCAGTGCCTCATGCATACTTTGTAAGTGCTCTGCTCGATCAGTCCCATTTTAATTTTTTTATTTTGAGATAGGGTCTCACTGAGTTGCCCAGGCTGCCTCTAATCCTCCTCCATCAGCCTCTGAAGTTGCTGAGATTACAGTCACGTGCCATAATTCCTGGTCTAACATTTTTTATACCTAAGATTTTGAAGAAAATAAGACAATACTGCCAATCATTTGTACAGATACTCAAAATGTTTTTGTTATTTTGAAATGACTATATATGTATAAAATCACTTCAAATTTTTGGAGCAAATTTTAATTGACTTTTGTTAATTTATCTATTTATCAAAATTTTTATAAAATCAGCTATTTTCATATTAAAAACAATTTAACTATCCTTACTTGTTCTAATTTGTCCATAGACAGAAACAACTAACATTAAATAAAAAGAAACCAAATTGTTATTTTAGCAAGTTTTATCCCTGCTTGAAGATTCTGTGAAAGAATAGCATAGGCCACAAGCAAGTCTTATTTGTTTTTCATAACCAAAAGACAGTTGTACGTGAAAAGTATAATTTCTTTGCTATCTTACTTTATTTGTAGCATATTTCATTACTATATATGTAGGCCACGTAAGTTTCCATATGGTGAAACTGATTCTCTATTGCTTCCCTTAATGTTACCTATGAATCTGATTTTTAATCCTCAAGTGTTCTTTTTTCGAGTGAGGAAGTAGCAGTCCACATCCCTCCCTGCCGTCCCCCCCAAAAAAACAATCCTACAAAAATCTGCCATTGAACTCTACGAAGGTTGCTATGAGTTGGACCCAACTCAACGGCACCTAACAACAAGTGCTTTTTACAGATTATATTCACTTGAATTAAGCAATAATATATAAATTAATTAAATATAAGTTAACAAGATATATATTACTCCTGTGAAAGGAAAAATCATTTTGAAAATAGAAAATATAGGAAAACATACTAAAATATTTTTGGAATTCCAAATATTCATATTGGCTCTTTAACTGAAAACTGGTCATTGCACTGGTAAAGCTATGCCAAAAAAAGTTCCAATCTTTTGTGTGCATGTGTGTGGGTGTGCTGGGTGGATTTCACAGTGTTGTAGAAATGGAAAGCAGTGCATCTCAGGACCATTCTCACCTTAATTCTTGCTAACAGAAATGTAGTCAGCTGAAAAACTGCATTCTCCAGACCCTGTGTTTATGGGGATTGCCAGTGTGATATGACTTATTTAAAAGTGCCTCCAGGAAAGCTATCATTGTCCTTCCATCAAGTGATGGCTAGTGTGCCAGCAGCCACCTTGCAATGGTGAGGGAAGGTTAAAAAAGAATTCCTTAATACTTGATCCAAATTGAGATTGACATTTTAGGGTTGTATTTTATTTTTTTAATTTTCATTTTTATTTATCTTTCTTTATCATGAAAATGATTTTTTTCCTACCAACTGAGCTAAACTCCCAGCCCTAAGAATGATCTCTATCTTAAGATGTCATTTTAAATAATGGTTTGACAATGAATAAGTTATATTTATCCATTCAGCTGATATCCTCTAAGCCAGAAAACTCTGAGCTTGGAACTGTAAAACCTGTATCTAAACAATTATTCATTTGAGTAATATGAAACCTTTCAATTATGGTTGCACAATACAATCAAATGTGAACATTTATATTTACTAAGTTTAGGTTAATGGTTGTCAAATTTTAGCTTATATCAGAGTTATCTTGTAAAAATACAGATTTGTTTAAGCATATCCTTGTTGAAACAGATTGCTGAAACCCTGTCCCAGAGTAAGGAGATTCATTCATTCTAGGTGATGTCCCTAGATCATACTGCTGCTGTTTGTTCTGGGATCTCTCTTTGAGAACCAACTGTCAAAAATTTGAACATGATTTTGATAGTTAAAAACCAATATCAGAGACTGTTATTGAGAATTGTTGTTTGTTGTTGTTAGGTGCTGTCCAGTCGAGTCCGACTCATAGCGACCCTATGTACAGCAGATCGAAACACTTGCCGATTCTGTGCCAGGCAAACGATCTTATTTATCTTTAAGCCCATTGTTGCAGACACTGTGTCAATCCATCTGGTGGAAGGTTTTCCTCTTTTTCATTAATCTGCCACTCTCCCAAACATGATGTCTTTCTCCAGGGATTGACCTCTCCTGCCTACATGCCTGAAATATGTAAGACGCAGTCTGGCCATTCTTGCTCCCAAGGAGCACTCTGGTTGTATTTCTTCTAGGACAGATTTGTTGGTTCTTTTGGCAGTCCATGGTATATTCAATAGACATCTCCAGCACCATAATTCAAAAGCATCAATTCTTTTTCTGTCTCTCTTGTTCAATGTCCAGCTTTCACAACCATATGATGCCACTGAAAATACCATGGCATGAGTCAGACACACCTGCGTCTTCAATGTGACATCTTTACTTTTCAATACCCTAAAGAGATCTTTTGCCACAGCTTTTCCTAGAGTAATGTGTCTTTTGATTTCTTGATTGCTTCTTCCATAGGTATTGATCATAGAGCCAAGCAAAGCAAAATCTTGGACAACCCCAATCTTTTCTCCATTTATTGTGAAGTTGCCTACTGACCCAGTTGTAAGGATTTTAATTTTGTCGATGTTTAGTCACAACCCATATTGAAGGCTATGATCTTTGATCTTCATCAGTAAATGTTTTAAATCCTCTTCACTTTCAGCAGGCAGAGCTGTGTCATCTGCATAACGCAGGTTGTTAATGAGTCTTCCTCCAATCTTGATGCTGCGTTCTTCCTCATAAAGTCCAGCTTCTCATATTATTTGCTTAGCATATAAATTGAAGAGATATGGTGAAAGTATACAGCCCTGATGCATACCTTTCTCAGCTTTAAACCAGGCTGTGTTTCCTTGTTTTATTCGAATAACTGCCTCCTGGTTTTCGTACAGATTCCTCATGAGCACAATTTCATTTCCATGTATACACCACTGTGAACAGATGTCTTGTACTCTGCAACTGTCAATTTCAACATTTATTTTGTGAATTGTAATCTTTGCTAGGTGTTTGCAATCTGAGGACATTTCCTCCAATTGCTCATCAAAAAATACATAAAAGAGTTTTTATCTCATTAATCATTGACTTTCACTATGTAGTGGGAGGATGTTTTCTGGGAAGTTGTGTTGTTGTTGTTGTTGTTGTTAGGTGCTGTCGAGTCGGTATCTGACTCATAGCGACCCTCATAGGGTTTTCAATGGCTGTTTCAGGATTGCCTTGAGAGTGGATTGCCAGATCCTTCTCTCATTTTTGCGGTGCTGGGAATTGAACTTGGGACCTCAGAGACTGCAGCACAGCACTCTACCAACTGAGCTAAATCCCAGCCCTTTCTGGGAAGAGGCTATTTATTTTTGCTTTGCTGAAAGGCTTTTTTTCGAATAATTTTGGATTCTTCTGTTTTATAGAGATTTAAGAATCTTCAAAGAGGAGAAGGACATGGCAATCCACTCCTAAAGCAACCTGGAAAAACAGACATTGAAAACCCTATGAGGACTGCTATGAAGCAGACTTGACTCAACGGCACCTAGCAGCAAAAGTCTTCAAAGACTTCTGAATAACCCATTTTCCTTATCATTTCTTAACCCATAAGTGCTCTTTTGTGCCTTATGTCTATCATCTTCTCACTTTGGGGGCCTGCGTGTTGCTGTGATGCTCAAAGTTATGCCACTGGTATTTCAGGTACCAGCAGGGCCATCCATGGTGGATAGGTTTCAGTTGAGCTTCCAGACTAAGCTAGACTAGGGAAAAGGATCAGGTAACCCACTCCCAAAACAATTAACCACTGAAAATTCTATCAATGGCAGAAAAGCACTTTCAAATATAGTGCTGGAAAATGAGCCCTCCAGGTTGAAGGCATTCAAGAAACAATTGGGGAAAAGTTGCCTCATCAAAGTAGAGTTGACCTTAATGATAGGAATGGAGTAGTGCCTGTGTGACCTCCTTTTTCTGATGTGGCACAACTCAAAATGAGAAGAAACATAGTGTCTGAAACACTGGGTTCAAACATTAAAAAGACTGTGTGCATGGCGTTGTGCTGGGTAGTGTTTCATTCTGTTGTACATTGGGACACTATGGGTCAGGTATAACGTGATGACACCTAATAACAACAGTTGGGTTCTGTGGGAGTATCCCTGTTTTCTCAAGTCTACTGACAAGAGTGAGGCAGAAATTATTATTTTAGACCTGCCCTGTATTTAAACTATTTATTGGTAAAGCCTGCATCATAAGGGAGTTTGCTCCAGGACAGTTGGAGTAGAGTTTGCAGGAGCTAGAATATCTCTTCCACATATCACCTACCAAACTCTGGTCACAAAACTAAGCCTCTGTAGTTAATTTCTCATGAGCATATCATTCTTAATATCTTTTAATTAAAAAAATTTAAAGTACCAAAATTGTTTATTACAACACAATTTAGGAACTGCATTTTAGTGTTAAATTAAAAGCAAACAAAAAACAAAAAACAAAACAAAACAAAACAAAAAACCCCAAGCAAATGCAAGCTGTTCTTCCAAGTTAATCCTTTTGCAATGAGGGGATCTATACACTGATAATTGTGGGGCCCAAAGATTCCATAATTCTCATTTTTTTCAGCCTTTTAGGTAGCATTTCACAGTTGATACAATGCCTTAATCTTGAATAGCTACTCTCTTCTATAACACAGTGTCATAGTTAATAGGATATCACTGTTTACATTCATTGCCCAAGATTCTGTCCACACCTCTCAGTAGACTCAAGCCATCACTCCCTTATAAATCTTATTAAGGTAATGACAGGTATCCTACTTTCTTCAATTAGAAAGGAATTGAGAGAAGAAACATCTGGGACAAACTTGAACATTTATGCTATATAATGGGGATAACAGAAGCTAATTGGTATGGTATAAACATTTTAATTTTGCCTAACAATTCTCCTTTGGGATTGGAGTTTAGCTCATTTGGTAGAGTGCTGTTCTGCACTCTCTGTGCCCTGGGTTTAATCCACAGCACCACAAATGTGAAACAATCAGACATTGAAAACCCTATGGATAGTAGAGAAGCATTGACACAGTGCAGGATGTGACACAGTGTCTGGGAGTGTTTTGTTCTGTTCTACATAGTGTCGCTATGAGTCTGACCTGATTTGATGGCACCTAACAAGAACAACAACAACAACAACAACAACAACAACAACAACAACAACAATTATCCTTTAAACTTTTAAAACGGACACTCCTCAGCTGTTGAAGGCAGGGTTACAGAGACTATGGTGGGCAAACTGGAGGTTTGCAAGAGCCTGAGTGGGCTGCTAAGAGGCCCCAGGTCCAGCACATTTTCTGGGACACTCTGGCATCACAGAGGAGCTGCTGAGCCAGCTCTATCTTAATGTGCCACCTAAAGAATTCTGTCCCTTTTTGGCAAAAATGAAAGGGGTTCTTAAGTCTACTTCATCTGCAGACATGGATTTCAATCAACTAGAGGCATTTTTGATTGCTCAAATCCAAAAACAAGGTAGAATCACACCTGCCCAAGCTGCTATCATTTCCAAATTCCAGAAGATGCACAAGACAAAAATCCAAGAGACTCATCAGACCCATTAGGCCAATGATGGAGTTGATGTTTTCATCAAGTTGGGTCGGACTTATAGCGACTCTCATTGGGTTTTCAATGGCTGATTATTTCGGGATTGCACTGCAATGTACTTCTCCTGTTTTTGTGGTGCTGGGGATCAAACCTGGGTCCTCAGAGCGTGTGGAACAGCATTCTATCAACTGAGCTAAACCCCAGCCCGAGTTTACGGCAAGTCCCAGTCAAGGCACTCAACACAAATACACAACTTTGTCTGTCATAATTGAGCTGGAATTTAGGAAAAACACACTGGAATCTGAATTTCAATGTATAGAATTTGATGAGGTTAAGGTCAACCAAATCCTGAAGAAGCTCTTAGAGGTAGAAGAATGGGCACACTGGTGCCACCAATCTAACTGAAGATGTTGTAGGAGAGAATTGGAGTTGTTGAAACAAAGGTGTTCACAATATTTCTTCACTGATTGTTTTTAAATCTTGTTCTCCCATTAATATTAAATCCTCAAATTAAAAAAAAACTATACATAACAGGTATGTGTCCCTTTTGGCTATCATCCTCATTCTTTATTCCTTATCTCCCCTCCAAAGTAACTACTGCTAGTCATGGCCATGTTAATTAATGTTAATATAATTAATGTAATATAATAGTAAATATACCATTCTGGAACGTGGTTTTCATTAATTTTTTTTGAAAGGATTGCTAAATTCCTCTGGCTGCCTCTGGCCTCAAATTTGCAATCTTCCTGCCTCAGCCTCCTGAGTCACTTGCATTACAGGAATGTACTATGGTGCCCAGCCCACCAAAATATATTGTGATTTTTCTATGTTAGAGCACACAACTCTCCTGCAGTAACAGCATTTGAACTATATTAATTTTTGTAGTCTTCAATGTGACATCTTTACTTTTCAACACATTGAAGATGAAGGTGTGTCTGACTCATGACATTGTATTTTCAGTGGCCTCATATGCTTATGAAAACATACAGAGAATATGGGAGATGGGAGAAGAATAGATGGTTTTGAATTATGGTGCTGGAGATGAATATTGAGTATACCATGGACTGACAAAAGAACCAACAGATCTGTCCTAGAAGAAGTGCAATGAGAGTGCTCCTTGGAAGCAAGGGTGGTTAGACTCCTTTTAAGTACTTTGGATATGTTGTCTGGAGGGACCATCCCTGTAGAAGGACATCACATTTGGGAGAGTAGTGTGTCAAAAAAAAAAAAATAAGGAAGACCCTTTAGTGGATGGATTGACATTGGCTGTAATAATGGGCTTAAGCATAAAAAGATCATGTACATAGCACAGTGTCAGGTAGCATTTCATTCTGTTGTACATAAGGTAGCTGTCAGTCAGACCCAACTCAATGGCACCCAACAACAATTTTTTGCAGTGTAATATATAAAAGAAATCATACCTAGCGTGCCTTGAAGAGCTTGGAATTTGGTAAGGATTCTCATATATTTTGTCAGATTTCAAAATAAAAACCATGCTGATGGTGATAAAGGTAGTTCCTGGGCTTTCTGATGTTTAAATATATTGAAAATTCTGTGTAGTTGACTTTTGCTGGGCTTTCTGAAGCAATGATCTCTGCTCACTTTGGAGGAACAAATGATGGTGTTTGGTATTTACCACTCAATCTGGAACACCTAAGGATAATGGTTGAGTCATTGAATTAGTAAGTCTTTATATAGTACAACCTTCACTTTATCCCCACCACAAAACATGTAGCATGGTCATCCTCAGTAACTGAGTTGAATAATTGAAGAAGTGTTACATTATGCCCATGCAAAAGTTCTGAAATTTTAGCATATATCAGAATCACCTGGAGGGCTTGTTAAACCAGAAACAACTGAACTCTATTCCTAAAGTTTGGGATTTCCTAGTTTTGCATTAGGGGCATGTGAGGAATAGATATATCTTTCTTGCCTATTACAAGGTTCATGGCTGAGGTCAGATTAATAAGAGAAAAGCATACAAATTTACCTAATATGTTTTATGTGACATTGGAGAATTACAAGACCCAAAGAAACAGAAACCTGTGATTTGTTTTTTTTGTTTTTTTTTGTTTTTTTCTGTACTGGGGTTTGACTCCAGGGCCTCATGTTTGCATGCTTTGCAAGTGCTGTACCACTGAGCTGCACCCACAGCCTATTTTTTCACTTTTTGAGACAGGGTCTCACTAAATTATGCAAATTGCATCTGGTCTCGAACTTGCAATCCTCGTGCCTCTGCCTCTGGAGTCGCTGGGATTACAGGCATGTGCCACCATGCCCAGCTAACCTGTGTGTTTTCATAATGAAGAGTGAATAGTCATGATGAAGTATGATTGAACAAAGAGCATATGATCTGATGGTAGTACTCCAGAGTGAATTTAGCAATTCAGAGTCGGATTCTCCTCTGTGTACCTCTATTTTCTGAGATAAGCATGTTCCTTTCCTCTGGGTGTAGAGAGGGGACCTCTAGAATGAGAGAGTCTTATGACCTCCTTTAGGGGCGAAAGAGGTTAGACTGACCTTGTAAATTTTGTTGTTTTCTCAAATGCCATGGTGCCATATTTTGGGGTAGTATGTCCTGAACCCCATCTGGTTTGAAAATTTGCATTTCTATTACTCAGGTGATACTACTGGTGATGCTACTGGTTCATTATCATGTTTTGAAAAACACTACTTTGGTGTAATTTATACATAGCCACTGTTACAGCATTTTTGTTTTCCTTAAGCATTCAGAATATTGTTGACAGCTCTTGACAAACTTCAAGAACCTTCAAAACTCTAATTCCATTTTGAAGGCAATAAAGACAGGAGGGGGTAAATCTTATCTTTGCCCAATCTTTGGCATATTACAACAATTTTGGCAAATAGCAGGCCTAAAAATTGTAATGGATCATTATATCAAATAATTATATGTTAAATATAGATGTTTCTTATTGAATTGATCTTTAGTTAAAGGGAATGGATATCCTTGTTAGCAAAATGTATGGAAAAGGCTGTTGGAGAAAAAAATTCACAAAGTCCGTTAACAAACTTCCTTCATGCTTTGTCTTATATATTTGTAAGCATAGTATATCAGAACTGACTTGGGGGTTGAATCTCCATCAATTTACGTGTGTCTCTCTTAAATGTAATTTCATTAAAAATGATAATGATAAGCCATACAAGTGTACTGTAATACAATGCATGTTGTTAGGTGCCGTCAAGTAGTGTCTGACTCATAGTCACTCTATGTACAACTGATAAAACATTAACCCACATTGTGCCGTGCCTGGCACAATTGTCAGTGCTTCTCTGCTATTCATTGGGTTTTCAAGGGCTGATTGTGGCTGATTGTTTCGTTTGGGGAGTAGGTTGCTGGGTCCTTCTCCCAAGCCTACAGCACCTGTTATTCCCAGGTGGTGTTCCATCGTAGTACTAACCAGGTCCAACCCTGCTTAGCTTCTGAGATCTGACGGGATCCAACGCCACGGGACGGTTGCAGGCTTACAAAGTATATCATATACTAAATGTATAATGATACATTATATCATTGTTGTTGTTGTTGTTAGGTGCCGTGGAGTCTGTATCCGACTCATAGCGACCCTGAGTACAACAGGCGAAACACTATTGTCAGTGCTTCTTTGCTGTTCATAGGGTTTTCAATGGCAGATTGATTTTTGGGAGGGGGTTGCCAGGTACTTCTCCCAAGCCTACAACTTCTGGTGTTCCCAGGCGGTCTCCCATCCAGGTACTAACCAGGCCTGATCCTGCTTAGCTTCCGAGATCTGACGGGATCAGATGCCACAGGGCTACAGCTGCAGGCCCATTATATCATTATGTACAGAATAAGTTACAATGTATGGTGAGGACAGGTAAGAGACCTTCTGGGGTGAGATCAACAGTGAAGAAAGGGAAGTGTGCCAAGTTCAGCGTAGAAGTGGCACAATATGCAAACTGTAAAAACCAACTCATTCTGGAGGAAATACTGCCCCGAAGTTGTAGCAATCATCAATCAAATCAAATAAAATTACTGAAAGGGCTCCAGGAGCAATCAGTGTCAGGATGGTCCTGATCAGTCAGACTTGTGGACCAGAGAGGGACCGCTGCTCCTCCTTCCTGCTGGAGCCACGTGGGCCCCTGCGGAGCTTTATTGGCTGGGCCTGTCCCAGTGCGACCTCCACTTCCGCCCGCCTAGGCTTCAGACTCTTCCCGCCAAGGCCGGTTTCCTTGGCGTGTGCGCGCCTACGGACTGCGCGTGTGCGGCTCCGGGAGTGGCGCGCCATGGCGGCGACTGAGGAGAGCCTGTTGCGCCAGTGCCCACTGCTTCTGCCCCAGAACCGGGCGAAAACTGTGTATGAGGGATTCATTTCGGCTCAGGTACCCGACGGGTAGTTGCTGTCTTCTGGGACAGCCTCCCTCTCGCGCAGCCCCGCCTCTAGAAGTGTGTCATGTGGGGACTGAGAGGGGCTGCGCGAGAGCGCTCGGGAGAGACTAGAGGGTAGGGAACTGTACTTTTGCTGGAAACCTGCCGCTCGCCTCTGGCCGGCTAGCGTCACTGCTGGGTTGTCGCGGGAGGGGCGCCAGGAGGCACCGGGAGCCGCGGGCTAGACCACGCCCCCTCGGGTGGGGGTGGGGATCCTGCGAACCCGAGCGGGGCGTGAGTGTTGAAACAAGACCCTTTTGACATATCGTTTTCCATCTCTGCCAAATGGGGAATACCCCAGCTCCTCTTGTTCTGATATTTTTGTGAGAAATCTTGACAACGACAGATTAATTACCTTTGCTGATTCCAGGAGTCCTCTGTTGAGTTCATTGCGCGCAGTAACGGGCACAGTTTTGAAGTTCGCAGAGCGCTCTGCAGGTTCAGTATCTGAAATCCTCAGCACTGAAGCAGAAATTAAAAAAAAAAAATTATCCTAGTTTTATGGTTGAAGAAATCAAGGTATGGGAAACTGGAGAGGTAGCTTGACCATGATCGCATCAGATTACCATTAAACTCAGGCTGTCTGGTTCCAATCCCAATCCCCCCACCACGTTAGCACCAAGTTACTTTAGGTCAGAATTTTGAGTCGCCTTACCTCCTTTAAACATTACACTCAACCACGTGCCTCTCCATGCTCCTAGGAACCACTGTATGATTGGAAGTTTCCCAAAACAATCTGTCAAAAATATTGAGTGCATTATCAAATCCACTTGTTAAATGAAACTTTTCCTTGTCCCTAAGAGTATTAGAAAGTGGGACTAGTTACAGTGTTCTGTAATTAATGAAAGGTTGTAGACAGTACGCTTGGGCTTCTCCCAAGTGCTTTCAAATTCATGAGACCATAGCAGAAAGTAGAGGTTAAAATTCATTATTACATATGGAGGAAATTAATACATCTTTCCTTCCTCAATTATCAAAGTACCCAGTTAAAAATATGATTCACCTTAACACATTTAGGAAAGGTAAAAAGTATTACTAAGTTGTGTTTTTTTTCAAAGACTGTAATATACCTAATTTTAGGCACTGTAAGGAAGATGGTGTCTGTATCTGCTAAAGCCTCTTAGAAAACATGTGCACCCATCAGAATTAGATGAACTTTTTTTGTCCTTTGTTGTAGCTATGGTTCTAATTTGTGTCTTCCTTAAGCAGCATATTTGAAACTTAACCCAAGCACTCATTGTCTAAAAAATGTTTTCTACATATTTCAAGCTTACAGAAAAGTATCAGGGATGAATAAAGAATTTCCATATACACTTTACTCCAATTCACCTGTTTACATTGGCCCCATTTGACTTATTCTGATTGTAGAATGTGGTGGGCGCTTGTACACATTTTCCTGAGCTATTTGAGATTAAATCACAGACATATTGTTTGGTGCCTTTGTGTCATGTCCGACTCATAGTGACCCTCATAGGATTTTCAATGGCTGATTGTTTTGGGATTTTTTCCGGGAGTGGGTTGCCATATCCTCCGTTTTTGGGGTGTTAGGGAAGGCCTCAGTGTAGAGTGGCACTCTACCACCTGAGCTAAATCCCAGCCCCAAATCACAGATATAGGGTCCCTTTATCCCTGATTACTTCAGCATATATTTCATAAGAAGAGTCCATATTCAGTTTTTGCTAATGGTAACAATTACATATTTTATACTTCCCTCATTCCCCACTATCTGGTGTAAAATCCCACATTATATGCAGTTGTCATGTCTGTTTACCCTGGAAGAAGAGTTCTCAGTCTTTGTTTTTTGTGAATTTGAATTATTTTTGTTTTTTTAGGAGTACAGGTTATTAGAGCCAGGCACCATACACCATAGTGCATGCCTATAATCCCAATGATTTGGGAGGCTGAGGCAGGAGGATGGTGAGTTTGAGACTGAGGCAGCCTGCTGAACTTAGTGAGACACTGTCTTAAAAGAACAAAAGCAACAAAGAATCCCCTACAGGTTATTAGGTAGAATGCCACTAGGATTGGGTTTGACATTTTTCACCATTTAATTTAGGTTATACATTTGTTCAGGGATACCACAGAAAGAATGTTGTGTTCTTCCCAGGGCATGTGGAGTCAGCTGGCCTCATTGTTGATGATGTAACTTTGATCACCTGGTTAGGGTGACATCTGCCGGATTTTCCTTTTGTAATTACCAAGTTCATTTTGGTGGGTAATTTGAGGCATCAAACTTTGACACACATTCCCTCATTTTGTCATTCATTGCCTGTTGACTCTTGCTTGAGTGAGTTATTACTGTGATGATTGCCATCTGATGGTTTGCTAACTGTTGTTCCTTCTGTATTTGTGAATTGGCATTTTACTATACGGAGTAACTTTCCTTTCTTTTCCATTGAATTTGACCAGAATGAACTCATGGATGCAAAAGAAAAAATCTAATTGGTTATGACCATTACTTTATTTTGATGCTTGAGTCATCCCAGATTTGTCCAGTGAGAGCACATTTTTATTTATACATTTTTAAAGCTTTGCATTTTCCTGCAATCTCTGTTATAGAAGTATCCTGTAGATATTGACATGTAGTGTTTTGTCATCTCCATTTCCTAGAAGTTATGTAATTTCTATTTGCAGTTCTTCTGCACCCAGGAGTTGTAAAATAGAAAATTTTAAAACTTTTCTGATGGAAAGTCCTTTTGGGTTTCTTGATTTTTAACTTTGTTAACCTCTAGTTTTGTTGCATTATGATTAGACAGTATTGTTTGTAAAACATCTACTTTGTGGAATTTACTGATTTTTTTTTTTGTGTGTGTGACCTAATATATAATCAGTTTTTTGTCAGTGATCCATTTGTTATTAAAAAGAAGTTACATTCTCTATTATTAGTTCTTTCCATGTCTTTAGGATCTGTGATACTGCTGCTTCTCCTAGTTTTCTTTTTGCATAACTTTTCCAAACCATAGTGGCTTAAAACAACAAACATTAATTATCTCTGTTTAGCAGGTTAGGAATTTGGGAGCAACTTGGTGATTCTTGACGAGGGTCTCTCCTGAGCTTGCATGAAGATACACAGCTATTAGCCAGAGGCCTCAGTTCCTCATCTCATGCTCCTCCATAATGTTGCTTGACTGTTATTACAAAATGGCATCTGGCTTCCCCTGAGTGAGTGATGACAGATCAAGCAGAAAGTTGCACGTTGTCTTTTATTCCTTAGCCTCTGAAGTTACGTTATTTTACTTGTTTTATTTTATTGGTTAGAAGCAAGTCTCTTAAGTCCAGTCCATATTCAAAAGGAAGAAGGCACCAATTCCTACAGGTAGAAGTAGCAGATAATTTGGATACATTGTTTAAATGCTTTCTGTTCCAGTTCCTACTATTGATAATTTGTCTTTTCTCTCATTTCCTCTAATGCAACTGGATAGAGATTTATATATTTTATTGATCTCTTCATAGAACTTGTTTTTGGTTTCATTGATTTTTCTCTTTTTTTATTTCTATTTATTTGATTTCTGATCTAAAGTTTCATAGTTTCTTGGAGTATAGATTTTTGATAGGTCTTCTTTTCTAAGAGAGATACGTACTGTAAACACTGTTTTAGCTTTATCACATACATTTTGGTATGATATAATTTCATTTTTATTCAGTCCAAATTGCTCTTTAACTTTTTTTTTATCCCATAGCTTTCTTAGAAGTATGGTTTATCTTTCTAAATATTTGAGGATATTCTAGACATCTTTCTTGTTATTGATTTATTTCACACTGGTTATGGAACAAACTTACATGATTTGAACACTTAAATTTGTTGAAAATTTATGGCACAGAATATGCTCTATTTTGGTAAATGTTCTGTTGAGTAGAATGTTCTATAAATGTCATTTAGATCAAGTTGATTCATAATGCTGTTCAAGTTTTATGTATCCTCACCAATTTTGTGTGTTTATTCTGTCAGTTAACAAGGGGAAGTGTTAAAACGTCCAAATATAATTGCAAGTTTTTATTTCCTACTTTCATCTCTATTAGTTTTTGCTTCATATATTTTAAACTTTTAGGATAATTGACTTCTTTATGATTTTGAAATGGCCCTTTTTATCCCTAGTGATAATCTTTTCTTGGAAATATGTATTTTCTGATATTAGTGTGGTAATTCCAGCTTTCTATTGGTGTTACCATGGTTTCTTTCTTCCATTCTTTAAGCTTATTTGTGTCTTTATATTTAAAGTAGGTTGCTGCTGAACTTTGCTTTTTTATGTAGCTTGGCAGTCACTTCTGTTTACTTAGGGGTGCTTGGACCATTTACATTTAATGGGATTATTTAAATCTATCTAGCTGTTTTATTTTTGTCCATTGTATTCTGTCTTTTCCATCTCTTTCTGTATTTTATGTTAGTTGGTGGATGTTGTTGTTGTTGTTTTGTTTTGTTTGCTGCTGGGGGATTAAATTCAGGTCCTTGCACATGTTAAGCAAGTGCTCTATCACTGAATCACTGAACTGCACCCACAGCCTGTGTTTTGTTATTGCTGTTAGGTGCCATTGAGTCAAGTCCAACTCATAGCGACCCTATGTATAGCACATCGAAATACTTCCTGATTCTGTACCAGGCACATGATCTTATTTATGTTTTATTTTATTATTTATTTATTTATTTTTGAGACAGGATCTTGCTAAGTTTCACAGGCTGCCTCTCGCCACAGACTTGGAATTTTCCTGCCTCAATTCTCCACGTTGCTAGGAGTATAGGTGTATGGCATGGTCCCTGACTATTTGTTCTTTATTATAATTCGGTTCATTTCTTTTCTCAGCTCATTTGCTGTGTGTCCATCTGTTTTCTGTCACTATAACTGAGTATGGTAAATCAGGTAATTTATCAAAAAAATAGAGGTTTATTTAGCTCCCAGTTTGGGTGGCTTATACGTCCAGGAGCATAGTACTGGCATCTTTTCAGCTTCTGGTAAGGGCTATATTGCTGTATAACATGACAGAGGGCAACACATGGTGAAATAGAGCAAGTGTGCTAACTTGGATCTTTCTTTATAAAGCCACTTATAAGCCATCATGAGAGGTGTGCTCTCCTGACCTCCTCTAATCCTAATTACTTCCCAAAAGCCATGGACATATGGCTCCGGGAATTAAGTTTTCAACACAAGAATTGCAGAAAACCTACCCAAACCATAGCAGTATTCCTTTTTTATTTTTCTAGGTAGTTACTTAAAGGTTTATAATGTACATTAAGTCCATACTTTATTAAGATTTCCTTAGATCTACCTTATGTCTTTTTTTCTGTTGTAGGATCTCATCCAGAATCTGTGACAGTCCCTCAGACTTTCCTTGTTCTTGATGACCTTGACTCCTTTGTGATTATGAAATGACCCAATTTATTGAAAAGTACTAGTCACATCCATGGTAGGATATTTCTCTTGGAACTTGTTTGATATTTTTCTCAAGATTAGGATGGGATTGTGAATTTGTGGGAAGAAGATCACAGTTAAAGTGCCATTTCATTATAGTAAGGGTGCAACCTGTCAGTACATCGTATGATTGGTGTTCTTGACCTTGATCAACTTGCTGAAGTTTGTCAGGTTTCTTCACTGTAAAGTCACTCTTTTTCCTCCCCTTTCTATGTTGTACTCTTGGGAAGGAAGTTGCTATGAGCAGCCTCAACTTAAAGAGTGGGAATTATGTTCCCCCTTTATATAATTTATCTGAATTCTGCATAGGAGGTTTCCTCATCCTCTCCCATTTATAAAGTCAGCCATTTATATAAGTATGATCTCAGGGCCATTTATTTTATTCCTTGAGTTATAATCCAGTACTTTGTTCCTCCAATTTGCTTTGGCACAATTATCCCTTAAAATGTTTTTTAAAATGAAAGAAAGTATGCTTAATATTTATCTTTTATATTGGTGCTATATTTGGTACTCTTTATTCACATTTCCATTTTGTTTCATTTATTTTTTTTCTGAAGGTCTTCTTTTACATTTCTTATAGTGCATGGCTGCCACTGAAGAATTCTTTCAGCTGTTATATGCCTGAAAAAGTGTTCATTTGGCCTTTGGAAAGATAATTTCACTGGCTGTAGAATCTAGGTTGACTTTTTTTGTTTTTGTTTTTGTTTTCAAATATACTTTAACACCCTCCACTCTGTTAGTTTGTTTCCTATGAGAAGTCTCTGCTCTTTTGTTCCTCTATAAGTTTTATATTGTTTTTGACTGTTTTAACATTTTTCTTTTTGTCACTGATTTCAGTCAATTTGATTATATTGTACCTTGGTGTAGTTATCTTCATGATTTTCTTCCATAGGAGCTTGTGGAACTTCTTGGATCTGTGAGTGTATATTTTCATTTAATTTGGAAAAAAGATCATAGCTGTTATTTCTTCAGAAATTTTGTTTTCTTTCCTTTCTCTCCTATGTGTTGGAGTCTCACATTAAGTTTCCAAAACTCATTAAGTTCATTTTTTCCTCCTCAGTCTCTTCCTCTTTTGTTTTGGATATGTTCCATTGGTATGTTTCCAAGTACACTAATACCTCATTTTACAGAGTTTTGTCTGCTGTTTTTACCGTCTAGCATATCTTTTCTCAGTTGTCATAATTTTCATTTTTTAGATTTGGGTTTTGTATCTTTCCTGTTGTTATTTAGTATGATCATGACTTCCTCTACCTTCTTGAACATATGAAATATAACTTTTAATTTTTAATAAGTTCTATCATCTATGCTATTTTTGTATTTGTTTCTCTTAGTTTTTCTTACTCTTTAAGGGTCGTAGTTTATTACGTCTTTGCATGCCTGCTATTGTTGGGTGCCATCTAATCATGACTGACACAAAGTGACCCCCACAGGGTTTTCATTGGCTGATTGTTTCGGGATTGCTTTGGGAGTGGATTGTCACATCCTTCTGTTTTTGTGGTGCTGGGGATTGAACCCAGGTCCTCAGAAAGTACAGAGCAGCACTCTACCAACTGAGCTAAACTCCAGCAGAACAGAATTTAGTGTAGTTTAATTTGGCTGTGCCTTTCTAAATACGCTATTCAATGGCTCTTATGTTACTAGGGTTTTCAGTTTGTCTGGTTGGAACATAACTATACTGGGATTCTTTGTGCTTCAAGACTGTTTTGCAGGCTGAGGGTACAACTCAATGGTAGATCCTGTGCAAGTGTGTGAGGCCTTGGGTTTAGTCCCAAGCAATCTCCCTCCAAAAAAAAAGATTGGTTTGTATACTTTATTACAGCTTTGGGTAATTTTCTTCTTGCTTAGTGTCTAAAAATAGTTATTTCATGTCTTTAGTACAGTTTTTAAATTAAGATGGGAAGGTAAATCTTGCCTTGATTACTTTGTTACTAGAGAGTGGGTCTAAAAAAGGAGTGCTGGTCCTGGAGGCTGGCATCAGCATATCCTATCTCAGCAGCAGCAATTCCCTGCACTCAGCAGCAGCAAAACAGCAGGACCTTCCCAGTGTCAGCAAAGGATATCTCCCTTTGTTGGTGTTTGCATGTAAATGAATTTATACCTGACACAGAAGTTACAGTAGAAAATATGCACAGGATTTATTTGAAGATAATACTACCTTTAAGGAATAATTACAGGGAATACCGAGGTACCTAGAAGAGGTTAGATAGGTCTGGAAAGGAGCTTGGAAAAAGCTCAATGTTCTGAGTGAATTGGCATGAGGGTATTCCTATCCCCAGGGGATTTTAAAGCCAGCAAGAACAGAGGAATTTAAGCAGCCTTCTAGGAAGAAAAGTATCTTAGATGGAGAAGATAGTGAAGTAGAGACTTGCATGGAGCTACCCTAGAGGGGAGGTACTGCACATGCCCTCCCAAGAGCAGGAAGAGAGCAGAAGACTAGAAACAGGGAGAGAGAGGAGTGGAAAAGAGAGAGTGTGTGCATGTTCCCTATAGTTTTACTCAATCTAGGGCAAGCCCCCAGTGTGATATCAGCCCTGGGTGCCCAACTCTGGGTGCCTAGTGTAACTTGAGCCTTAAGGGTGGAGTTCAAGCTCTACCTGGAAAAGCTTCTTGTTGTGGGTTAGGCAATATGGAGCATCAAGTCTTTTTTTGGAACAGAGTTTAATGGACTTCCTGGGCCCATAGGTGTATCCAGTGTCCTTAGAGATTTGACCCCCATATGGCTTCATCTATCATGACCAAATGGCAGGTGTCATTTTTAATACCCTTTTCATTTATATTGCCTGCTAATGGCTATTTTCTTCGTGGTGGTGGTGCTGTTATTGCTAGGTACCCTTGAGTCAGGTGTGACCCATTCTGACCCTCATAGGGTTTTCAATGACTGACTGTTCTTTTGGGAGTGGACTGCCACATCCCTCTCCCAGTTATGCCATGCTGGAGATTGAACCCTGTCCTCAGAAAGTGTTGAGCAGTGCTCTACTAACTGAGCTAAACCCCAGCCCAATAGCTATCTTAGTGCCCAACAACTTCATCAGGGCTGGGGTTTAGCTCATTTGGTAGACTGCTGCTCCACACTTTCTGAGGACCCAGATTCTATCCTCAGCACCACAAAAACGGGAGAAGAACATGGCAATCCACTCCCAAAGCAATCCCGAAACAATCAGACATTGAAAATCCTATGAGGGTCCCTATGAGTCTGACCTGACTCAATAACACCTAATAACAACAAATTCTCCATGACTAGAAGTGGAAACTCTCTTTAGCCTCTTTAATGTGTTTTTCTTTTCCTTGCTTTGAGAAAACTGATAATCCTCTTTCCTTTATAAGTTATTTGGTTTTTTTTTTTTTTTTTTTTTCCTAAAGGCTCTGGACTTTTCCCTTATTTTTAAAGTCTGTTTGTTTAGGTCTCTCTCAAAGTGGATCAGTATTAGTCATTTTTCTTATAGGTCTAATTGTCCCATTTGAAATGTGGATTTCTAGAAAGTAAATTTGGATTATAATTCTAAATATTCTTTTCTACTATTTGTTTGCTTTAATCATTTTCTCCAATTACATGTATATTGGACTTTCATTGACTGTTTTCTGTTTCAATCTTTTTACTCTGTCTTTAGGATTTTTTTTCTCATTTGGTAATTCTCTTGCTTTTGCTTTACTGCTTATGAAATTTTTATTTAACTCTGTCCTTCCTTGGGAGCTGCTTAAATTCTCTCATTTTAATATAATTTTGTTTTTTTCCTTCATTTCCCTTCTCAGTGTAATCAACTCTATTATTTTTTTCTTCTTCCATTTCCTGGTATTAGTTTTTAAATGTATGAATCTGTTCAATTCATTTCATGATATTTTATTTACTATCATAATTTATTTATGGTTTATGGGCTTTGCTCTCATAAGATCTGTCATTACTTGAAATGTTTTGATTGTCGTTTTCTGTTTGTGTCTCACAGTACCTTTGATGATGATAATATCTTTGTGTATGTGAAAATTTTGGCTGTTTGCAATAGTTTATAAAAGTCCTAGTTCGGGAATACCCTCTTCTGTTGGCGAAGGAAAGTTCAGTTTATATAATTGATGATTTTATAGGAGAATGATGGGGGAGTGATATATTTTTATTTTTTTCATGTGAGATCTTATATTTCCCATTCTTTCTCCTTTTTTCTTCTAACATCCAGTTTCTAAAGGATGTTTCTACCCAACCTTTTTATTACTTTCTGCACTTGAAACCTTTCCAAGACTCTGTGACTTTTTTTTTTTTTTTCTTTTCTCCTGAGACAGGGTCTTGCCATGTAGCCCAAGCTGGCCTCAAACTCAGCCTCCCAAGAAGTGGGATTAGGGGCATGAGCCTGGCTCTTCTTGACTTTTGTGTTCATATTAAGTCTTCCCTTTGTAGGCAGTGCCCTGATCTACTAGAATTCTACATTATTTTTGTACTCAGTTCATTACCCCCATTCTCTCTTCCTGTATTTTTTTCTGGTAGCATTCTTAACATCTACTCCTGTGGAAGCCACAATGTGAGCTCTACTGAAAAGTGATTTATATTTTTCTTCCTACATGTAATTTGAAACTTATTGTGTTCCCTGTTTTCTTGTTGGGAACATAGGATCCTTGTGCTTTTTATTAGTTTATAATATTGATATTTATAGTGTTGGGGAAGGATGTGTGGAAAAATTCAGACTTATGCAACTTTCGGTATTTTTGTTCTTGAGGTATTTCTGTTCTCTCAAGCTTGGAAAATCTGATTTTTGAGAACAGTTCATATTTTTTAGGTGCCTTAACTACAAAAAGCCTAATTTTGGACATTTTCTTTAATTAGACAAGTATTACAGCATGTGACATGGCATTTGACCTTTTAAAATGACTAGATTTCCCAAATAAGGGACTTTGCAATTTTATTCTTTCAGATAACAACACAAATTTCTATAGTAGACTAATTTTATTATTTTCTTATAAATTGTGAATTCCAGATTATTCTTACATCTACTTGTGGGATGTCTATAAAGTTAGGTTAAAGTTACTACATAATACCTTTTAGTGCTTTAATGAAATAGTGAATTATTGTTGCTTGACCTTTTGAAAAGGTCAGTAGTACATTTTGTTTCATTTTTTTAAAGGACATTTAAATGTAATGAAAGTCAGAACTGTAATATTACCATGAAAGTAAAGGTTATGGGGTACATTTAATTGTGTTCCTCTGTTTTTGAATCTGCTTTGAGGGAAACTGCTAAAATTCCACATGGTAATTGTTTTTCAAGAATTTTATTACTCTTTTCATTTTATCCTGTTGGAGTAAAAGATTACATTTCTGTTTGCCTTTTTCTGCTTATTTTTTCTGAGATTCACATGTATTATCCTATTTAAGTTAAAGTTTAAACCGCTTGTCCATTCACTTTCCAAAGAAGGTAAAACTGAATATATTTTTCAGAGACCACTCTTTCTTTTCCTTACAAAGACTTGTGAATAAAATTCTGTTATGTTCAAATGTATAGCTAGTGAATATTTAGATTAAAACAGTAAATTAATATATTACTGATTTTATTTATTAAAGATTCACTTACTGTTGTTAGGGTCCATGGAGTCACGTCCGACTGAAATTGACCCTCATAGAGTTTTCACTGGCTGATTGTGTTGGGATTGCCTCCAGAGTGGGTTACCACATCTTTCTTCCATTTTTGTGGTGCTGGGGATCAAACCCCGGTCCTCAGAGACTGCAGAGCAGCATTCTACCAACTGAGTTAAACCCCAACCCCTTGTTGTTGTTAGTTGCTGTTAAGTTAGGTCTGACTCATAGCAACCCTATGTAAAACAGAATGAAACACTCCCAACACTATGCCATGCCTGGCATAAAGTCATTGCTTTTCTGCTATTCATAGGTTTTTCAATGGCTGATTGTTTTGAGATTATTTCTGGAGTGGGCTACCAAGTCCTTCTTCCATTTTATGAGGTGCTGGGGATCAATCCCAGGGCTTCAGAGAGCATTCACTAGTGTGGGAAAATTAAATACACTCTTGATTTATGAAAGTATTTCTTTTTTGTCTAAATATTTAGATTGTGTAACAGTATATTTTCATTTATTTAAACTTTAGAAATTAGTTGTAAACATGAAGCCTAAAATGTATTGTTCTGTAGCCAAAGCAATTTGAAGGAATTTCCTTTTTTTGTTAATTTATTTCCTGAAAAATAACACTTAAAGTTATTTTATATATCTATTAGCAATTTCATAGTATTTCTTGTGATGTGGATTACTTTCTCTTTAAAAACAAAGTCCTACGTTACGATTTTGGTTTCCAGTAACAGCAACAGCACACTACATTTTGACTTACAGTTTTTAGTTTTCTCACCCAAAATTCATGTGCTGTTGCTTGTCTTTTTCAAATATAAAAAATATGGATAAATTTGATAACTTTTAGAAAATATAGGAAAATACTTGCCTTTTTAATGTGACTCTGTTTAATTTCTCTTAGCATTAAGTGAAAGATGAAAATTTGAGTGAACCTTTTAAATATTTTCCATAGGGAAGAGACTTCCATCTTAGAATATTGTTGCCTGAAGATTTACAACTGAAGAATGCAAGGTGATGTGGTATTTAGTTGTATGCATATATCTTGGTGGGATAGGCAGTCTGGCATAAAACTGATTCTGTTGACTAGAGTTTTGCCTAAAATAATTATCAAAAAATGCAGTCAGCACACTCAAGACAGTGTAAGTAGTTTCCCTGTTATTGAAATGCTTTTCAAAGGTAACACATTACTTCTGTTTTTTTCCGTTTAAAGCAGAAAACAATAATTGTGTATACTTCTCTAACAAGTATTGAATAAGATTATGAAGGGAAAATGCAGAAAGATTAGAAAACTCTTGTCCCCAACTTTTGACTGATATTAATTATATGCAATACAACAATAAAATGTGAGAAGACCCACATTATCAGTTTAGATCCTGGTACAAATTCCATGTCAACATTGACTGTTGGTAGAGACAACTAGTCGGGAGCTGAGAGTAGAAATTTAGAGCATGCCACAAATCTCAGAGTTCTCTTCCTAAAGAGAATCCAGAGACATTTGTGAGTAGAATTGATAGGATTTTGTAAGTGATAAGAAGTAGAGGTAAGAGGAAAGGAGAAACAGAAGATGCTTTCCAAGTTCCTGGCTCAGCTTGCAGCTTGGGAAGAGGTCACAGATGGAGAACTGGAAGGGAGATTGTTTCAAAGCTTATTGAATGTAAACTATGAAGAGGAGCTATTGAGTAAGTAGTAGTACATTGGTGTGGAACTTGAGTTCCACACTTGAGTGAGACTTTGAGTAAAGGTGCATGTGGAAATCACAGTCCACATAGAATTTGAAGACATGAGTATGAATAGATACTTTAGTGCCTATATCTGTGGAGTGAAAAGAGAAGGCCAGTGACAGGATCTTGAGGGCATATCAACATTTAAAAGACTGGTAACTAAAGAGCAATTTAGAGAACTAGGATGGGTCAGAAAAGAGGAGGAGTTTGGGCAGTAACATCTCAGAATCTAAATACAGAAGCTGAAAGATGGAATGGTCAACAGTGCTGAATGTTTTAAAGAGATCAGGTTAGATAATGAATAGGTTTTGTGCAGTGGCAGCTGGGTTTTGGTCTAGATGAGGGGGTGGAATGGAAATGGAAAAGTAGAAACTACTTTGAAGAAAAGGATAGGCTAGGCAAGGTTGTATACTCGAGTTGTGTTTTTAAAGATGATATATACTTAAATAAGTTAATTTATTAATGAGAGAAATCTAGTAGAACACAAGTTAGGAATACCCCAATAAAGGAATAATTCATCAGGTGATAAAGTTGGTAGTGAGGGATGGGTAGTGATTGACCAAGGCATTGTTCATGAACAGTTGAGTGAAGTACTCTGCCACTGAGAGAGGAGATAGGGGTGGGTATGGGGTTTAAACAGGCCAAGAATGGAGAGAGTTATAATGGTTTAGAAAGGCCATAGTTGGAAAACTTAGAGAGATTTTCTATTTCTAGATAAGTAAAATTAATTCCTTAGAAAAATTACTTACCTGCTATTATTGAGAGCAAAGGTGAGGGCAGTAATGAGATGGATCAACTTTATCAATAACTGTACAATTAAAATGATGTGTTCAGTACATTAATCTGGAATTTGAAGAGTGTATTTCTATATAAACTTTTTCAAATGTACATTTGATGCATAATATGATGCAAACTGCTGGTTATATTTAACCTATCTTGGAGAAGAACCTAGTTTAATAGAAAACTTTGCTTTGGATATATTAAAGTTAAAAAAAAAGATGTACCATTTGCCTGTCATTTACTGAGTTCTATTATTTCTATTTTGAAGTAAAATTCATACTGACAGTTTGAAGACAAGACTTTGAACAGTATAAGTGGTAAAAATTTTATTAACTCTTCAGAATTATGAAAATTATGAGAATTATGTTTATTTCATTCTTTTGATTGTACATATTTGTTAGCATACAAATAAATTTTTTCCTTTTAATTCTGAACGGTAAACCATTTTGTCCTGTTAAAATTTTAGATTACTGTGCAGTTGGCAGCTGAGAACTATACTTAATGGATACCATCAAATAGTCCAACAGGTAAGTCTTTAAAGCGTTTATATTTTAAATGAGGATAAGAAATTACAAAATTTATTCTTTAAAGAACTTCTTTGCAGAGTGTTATAACAAACTGGTTTAATAGTTACTGAATTTTGTAATTTTCAAATATCTTAAGGATCTATACATTATTATATAAAGTATATGCTAGAATCTTTAGCATCTCCAGGCATCATTTGTGCTGAAATTGACTAACATCCTTGAGACTTAAGATTTTCAAATGTATTCACCTTTATCTATATCCATTATTTCCTTGGTGATTTTTCTGCTGAAACTGAATAGTGAGGATGGGAAGAAAAATCTGAACCCAGGATCTATGGGGCAAAAATGTGATTTTTTAGCTCCAGATTAGGAAGGGAAGTTACTTAGGATTGTGTGTACTTGCATAATGAGAAAAGGTAAAGATAGCTAAGATGAGTAATACAGGATTAATTTGGTTATTCTTAGTGCTTAGGGCTCTCTATCAGAAAATTCTGTTAAGGATTAGAGAAACTTAAAAAACAAGCATTGTTACTGAAGCAACTAAAACTAATGAAATGATTTTTGCAGAAAAATAAATGTTAGTAGAATTGTATTTGTTTTCATGATTTACTCATTTGTGTTTTTTTTTTTCTAGTTCCATATGTTTTTTGTACCTTACAGGCAAGTCTTCTGTGATGATTGATAGGGAGAATCACTCACATATGCCTTATTGAGTTAGAAGAAAAAAAATAAGAGATAAACTATTAGATTTGTAGAATGTAAGCTGTGATGCTAGTAGTATAATTATAGCAGCTTTTTAATGGGATGTTTAAATTATTTCCATTTTCTCTTCAGTCTCCATTCCTGTGACTATTTATGTTGTTCTCTAAAGCTTAAGAATGACTTTTGAGATATTTAAATAGCCTGAAAAAAATTTGTTAGTGAAAGCTAAGCAAAATAGTAAAATATACAACTATTTTTCTCTACTAATTCACCAACGTTCCTAGAAAAATTCTCACTTGTTTTTCCCCCACTGTCCTCCACTTGGTAAGGTAGAACCCAGTACTATTTTGAGTTTTTATTTTATTCCAAAATTCAGTTGAATGCTGTTATTTTTGTCTTGTATCAGTTTTAATAAATATGGACCAAGTAGTCAGCAAACTTTTTCAGTGAAGGACAATAGTAAATTTTTCAGGTTTTGTGGACCACCAGTCTCTGTCATAATTACTGTATTTTATTATTTCTTTATTCCCCCTCCCCCGCTTTTTTTTCTTTTTCTTTTTGGCAGTACTTGGGAGTTGAATGCAGGGCTTCATGCATGCTGAGCAAGTGCTGTATGAGTAAACTCACACCAACCCCTCTTGTAATTTTTAGTTTGGAGACAAAATCTCACTAAATTGTACAGGCTGCCTCTGGCCTTGAATTTGTGATCCTCCTGCCTCAGCCACCAAGTAGCTGGGATTACAGGTGTGCACCATGGTGCTGGGTTCCCTAGGCAAATGGCAAATGAACAGGCATGGCTACATTTCAATAAAACTTTATTTACAAAAATAAATATTGAGCTGGATTTAACTTCTAGACTATAATTTGGAGAACCTTAATATAATGTATTACTCATCTCTAGTAAACTAAAGGAAAGAAATATTGTGTAAAAGAAGATATAGTCTAAGATTTATTCTATAAACATGCACCCACTCAAAACTGTTGAACTGTGAATGATATGCCTTCGTGCATTGTTGAAATATTTTAGGTTCTTATCTTTTCACATATAGAAAGATTGAACACATTTACATTTGACTTTGTTCAGAACTGTGCAGTGCATCAAAAAGTATGAAAAACACAATATTTTTATTGCAAGCAGAGTAATATAGTATTCTATATAAGAAAACACTATAAAACTTGATTATTTGCTTTTCTTTTTATTCTTTAGCTAAGGATGAAAGTTTCTGGGAAATGGAACCATAACTTAAATATTCATTCTATTTTAAAGGTTATTTCTTTTTGCCAATATATTATAATAGTTTTATTTTATCAAATGTTTTTCTCCTTTTAAATTAATATGGGGTAGTTGTGAAAGGAAAAAAATAACCATCTGGTCATTAAAGTCAAGGAAAAAATAAAAATATACAGTATTGTTGCTAAATAATTACTCTAACTAGCTTTGTAAAAATGTATGTATTTTCCTGATTTTTGTATTTTATGTTCCTCTTTCCATTCACATCTCTCCCTTTCCTCCTTTTACCCTTTCTCCTCTTTTTTAAAAGATGTGATTTGCTAGACTTGCTAAACTTGGCAGTGAACAGTACTGAAAGAGTAGAGGAGCATGTGAGGTTTTAAGTAACATTCTTATACAATATATCTCAGCAAAATAGATTTAAGGGCTTTAGTTATTCTTAATGAAATTTGTAGCAATAGTAGAGATAACAACTAATACTTCACTACTTAATACTTTTAAGATGTATCTAGCTAGTATATTTTTACACTCACTTTCAGCTTATATTTTATTTCAGTTTCAGTGAATGGAATATTCATTTACATATGAAATTAATTGGAATATTTTTTGATTTAGAGAATGCAGCACTCTCCTGATCTAATGAGCTTTATGATGGAGTTGAAAATGATTTTGGTAAGAATGTTTTTTCTAAGGCTGTTACCATATTTTGTAAGTTTTGATTATTTCTATAACCTTTGAAAACTAACCATATTAGAATTTAAAACTTGTCAATTCCAATTCATTTAATGTTTTATTTTACCTTGTGCATAAATATGGATGGTACTTCCATCTTTCTCCCTTTCTTCCTTCCTTCCTGCCTGCCTTCTTTCCTGCCTTTCCATCTTTCTTTCTCTCCTTTCTTTCCAGTACTGGGGGTTGAACCCATGGCTTTGCACATGCTAGGCAAGTGCTCCACCACTGAGCCACACCCCCAGACCCTTTTTTGTTTTTTACTTTTGAGACAGGTTCTCTCCAAGTTACATAGGCTGCCTTTGATCTCAGGCTTGTGATCCTCTTGCCTTAGCTTCCTGAGTAGCTGGAATTATAGGTGTATACCATGGTACTTTTCTTGAGCTGTATGAGGAACAAGAACTCTGTATATAAACCGTTTTGATCATATCATAAATTTGGTATCCTTGACACTAATGTTGGGCAGGAGAAATACATTCCTGGCCTATCAGAGAGTTTAATATAAGCAGAGATTAGGTGGTCATACTGAAAGATAGAATGTGAGATATAATTTTTTTTGTGTATATGTGTGGTACTAGAGTGTTTAACCTAGACCGTTGTGCATACTTTGCAAGTGCTATACCACTGAGCTGCACCTCTAGCCCCCTTTTTATTTTATATTTTGAGACAGGGTCTTGTTAGAATTACATAGACTGCCTCTGGACTCGAAATTGTGATCCTCTTGCCTCCACCTCTGGAGACAGTGGGATTACAGATGTGTGCCACTGCACCTGGCTAATAATTTTACATAGAGCTACAAATTCCTAAAAAAAATGTTAGTTTTCATTGTGTGTGCTACTGGGGGCTGAACCCAGGACCTCATGCATGTTTGGCAAGTGTTCTATCACGTGGTTATATCTCTAGCCCTTAAATGGTAATTAATAATAAAAAATTCCATTATGTGCAAATTTTAGCTGATAATTTTTTAGAGAAGAACCCTCATCTGTTATTTGATTAATTTGAGGTACAGCTCGTGTTAGAGAGACAGGGTAAGTGCTTGTGTCTTTTCATTTTTTTCAAAAATCAATTTTTAGAATAATGAGTTGGTGCCTAGCAACTGTCACAGGGAACGAAAGGTTTTTGTTTAAGTATCATTATGAACTCATTTGAGTTTTTATATATTTGATCATCCATTGTAGTTCTTTTCTTTCTCATGCTTAAATTGTCCCATATTTGGTCAGTGTAAGTCCCTTCATGTTGACTCCTGAGATCTTTTAATACAATTCAACCTTCTTTGCTTTCCTTCTGACATCATTTGCCCTAGACTCATTTGTTCATCCTGTTCTAAAATTGTAATCAGCCATCTCTCCAAATCCACAGTGGTTTGTTTGTTTGTTTATTTATTTATTTATTTTGTGGGAGGGAATGAGGATAGTATTTGGATGGCATGATATGGAAACTGGAGTGCTCACTGCTATTATTGCTTATTGGCCTTTTCTATGGACAAAACTGGAGAAAAATACATTTTAGAAAGAATGTGATAATCATGAGTTCATGTTGATATTTTCAATTAAAATTTGGCATTGTAGGATTTTTACTTTGCTTTTATGCTTGCATCTCTTTTACCTAGCAATGTTTGATCTCTAATGGTATAGCATTATTATGTTTTTATGTTATTGTGTTGGGGCTGGGATTTAGCTCAGTTGGTAGAGCGCTGCGCTGCAGTCTCTGAGGTCCCGAGTTCAATTCCCAGCACCCCATAAATGGGAGAAGGACATGGCAATCCACTCCCAAGGCAATCCCAAAACAATCAGCCATTGAAAACCCTATGAGGGTCGCTATGAGTCGGATACCGACTCGACGGCACCTAACAACAACAACATGTTATTGTGTTAGTCACTTTCCTCACTGTGACAGAATATTGAGTAAACAACTCGAGGGAGGAAGGATTTATTTTGGCTCATGATTTGAGAGATTTCAGTCCATGGTTACTTAGCACTGCTGCTTAGGGGACCGTGTGTGGTGAGGCAGAACACCATAGTGGGAAACATGTAGTGGATCAAGTGACTTACCTCATGGTGGAACAGTTGGCAGAGAGAGCCACAGGAAGGGGCCAGGAACAAGATAACCCTTCAAAGACATGCCCCAAGTGACCTACTTCCTCCAACCAGGACCTACATCTTAATAGCCCGTTCATCTTTGAACACCTCAACAGATTAATCAATTGATGAAGTTAGTGCCCCCACGGTCCAAATACTTTTCAAATAGTGTCACCAGCTAGAAACCAAGCCTTTAATACATGAGCCTTTTGGGGGGACACTTTGTACCTAACCATAACCATTATGTTTTACTTGTTGGGTATTATGTTTTTCCTCTCTCTGTTTAATATATTTGTATCAAAATTATAACACCAGTCTTACTACTGCCAACAGAAAGCAGTTTAGTATTTCATCATGGTCCTTTTTGAGGTCTTTTTATTCTTAGTAGCAGGTACTACATACTGAGAGTTTACTTGCTAGATTTTTTCTGAGCCCTTTCTGTTCGGGGGCTGAACCCAGGACCTTGTTGGTACTTTGCAAGTACTTTAAAGAGCTTCTTCATCCTCAGCTTCTTTTTTTTTTTTTATTGTATATCTGGAGACAGAGTCTCTTTAAGTTATACAGGCTGCTTGTGGCCTCGAACTTGCAAACCCCCTCCTCTGCCTCGTGAGTCACTGGGATTACAGGCATGTGCCACTGTGCCTGATTTAGGAGCCCTTTTTAAAATTCTCATAACAGCTCTCTAAAGTATAGCTTTGATAAAATGTTTGAGATCAGAACAAAGTATTTAAAATCAATTTATGAAGATTAAATTTTGATTTATGACTTTATGAACCCTAATAAGGATTGCTAAAATTGATTATAAATTTCATCAAAGGCCATAATATAATATCCTTTAAAAAGTAAAGTGAAGAAGTAAAGCATATTTGTTTCATGTCCCATTGATATTGGAGAAAAGTTTGAAATTTAAAAAAATCTCTAATATAACTTTAATATGCTATATTAATATAGAGACTAAGAGAACCAGACTAAAACTGTATACACCATACTACATTAAGTTCTTATTACTAAAATTAGCTTTATTGGACTGTGAATCATAGCTCTATTGGTCATTTAATTTTGAAGAAACATTTACTAGTTTAAAATTAAAATGAAATGTTGAAGTTGATCTCTGATGAACTGTTCTATTTTGTACATTTCCATTGCATTTCTTTATAAAAAAGATCCTATATTTACCATCAGAAATTATAGGTAAAGTTGGTGATTTTATTGCTCATCTAAGATAGTGTACTTAAAAAGATATGAATTATTAGTTTCTTAGGCTGTGTTGTTACTAATTGTTGTTGTTGTTGTTGTTAGGTGCTGTCGAGTCAGTATCCAACTCATAGTGACCCTCATAGGGTTTTCAATGGCTGACTGTTTTGGGATTGCCTTGGGAGTGGATTGCCAGGCCCTTCTCCCATTTTTGTGGTGCTGGGAATTGAACTCAGGACCTCAGAGACTGCAGCGCAGCGCTCTACCAACTGAGCTAAATCCCAGCCCCTGTTGTTACTAATAGGGTTCTTATAATCAACAATAAATGGCGCTCAAATGAAGACAGTATTTATTGAACTTATTCAAGAAATTTTATAAATCTCTCCTAGCAATAGGAGTTTCCTAGCAATAAGTAGGCATATAGTTATTATGGAAGTTTTGTTGTTGTTACTGGTGCCGTCGAGTCGGCATCAGACTCTTAGCAACCCTCACAGGGCCTTCAATGGCCGACCCTTTCGGGATTGCCTTGGGAGTGGATTGCCAGGCCTCTCTCCCATATGGAAGTTTAGCATGTATTAAAAAATGAATAACTATATATTAAAAGAATTTTATGAATTAGGTTATTTTATTTCTATTTTATAACCAAGCTACTGAGAAACTTAGTCCTCAAAACTAGGAAATGTTAATGTCAGGATTTAAGTTTCTGTTTATAACATCTTCCTACTGTGTACCTTTGCTTCCTCTGTGAAGAGTGGTTGTTTCTCTGCCTTTGCCCTGTTTCCTGAGGGCAACTGGTCTTCCCCAAAGCAGAAGGCAGAATTTACAAATATCATAAGCCTAGGATTGAAATACATTTTCATTATCCACGTTTATTTTTACCTTTAATATTTATGAGTGGTCATAATTATTTTTAACTAAAAATAGAAATTTCAAAAAAACTTAGTATAACTGTTAATAGTGTAAGTACAAGAAGTCTATTAACTCATTCATTAACTAGTAGAGGAAAATCTTAATCATATTTTTGTTGATGATCAGCCTATTTTTAGATAAAATTAGACATTTTAAGTTATAAAAAGGGCAGTCTTTGCCTTGTCTCTTAGAAGCTTACCCTCTAATTAAATCCATATTGATTTCTTGGCTTTATAGATTTATTTTTCATGTTTTTTCATCCTAAAGCAGATTCAGAAGTAGAATAAAGTAGTTTCAGTCCATAGTCCTGTTTCTGGAATTGTTTTTGTGAAATCAGTTCTTTCTAGTATTATCTTATTATTATCTTATCTTTGTTAAGTGAAAAAGTATAAAGCCAGGTGTGTTGGCATATGTTTACATATGTTTATACTTCAAGACCAGCCAGATCTACATAGTGAGACCATGTCAAAAAAAAAAAAAAAAAGAGGACTAGTAATAAATTAAACATGTATATGAATAAAATTTTCCATCTTTTATTAATGTTATATTTAGCAAGAAATGTTTATGACCTTTCAACTTATTCTCATCTGTTTTTTTTTTGTGTATTGCAGGTGA